>CAIIXF020000052.1:0-40112 GCA_903813345.2 Owenia fusiformis
CCGAGAGTAATTGTTTTCTATAGCCTCAGCTAAAACTGATTTTTTCTCCAGGTGTTTCATCAAGAACGTGATTGTTTTCATAAGGAGCCCATGTCGTAATGCATCTGAGAGGCTAATGTTTGGTTTGGTTTTGTCTGATAATAAACCCTTGCTAGCAGCTGCAATTATGAGTACTGTGCACCTGTATTTGTGTCTTTTACCAACCCCTTTCAATATCCAAAATGCCTTTACAAACTGCCTCATGCAAAGACATTTTAGTACCTGTTGTTACATCTGTTTATAAGCATTGTATCGGATGATAGTTGTCCAGAAGACAAGGCACAGTCAAAGATACTACTTTACCATCAACTTTGACCTTTCCATATTTGAGCTGTAGGAATTGCTTTCAATAGCCTGTAGCAATGTAAGAGGCTTTTTCTTTTCAGTAACTATTCCCTTATGAATTGCATTGGTTACTGGGATATCCTTATTTGTTGTTGGATCTACAATGGTGCCTTTATCTGTGTTAAATAAACCAGATTGAATGGCCTTTTAAGAGTGACTTTCCATCCTGTTTCAACCATAGTGCCTTCAGCATCAATAAGATTTTTCTCAATAGCTTTAGCAAGTGTAATGTTTTGCTCTGTGGAAGCATCAAATACAGAATTGTTTCTTGATTGTAGATTCTTGCTTTATAGCCTTCTCGAGGCTTACTGGGTCATTCAATTTTTGCTCCTCTTTATTTCCATAATTCCATACTGAATAGCCTCAATGAGTGATACTGAGGCCCCAGTTTGTAAATCTGAAGAGTTCCATTTTCTAAATTTACTAAAACCATGGTCAACTGCTTGTGCTAGAGATATCTTTGAGTTTCCCTCAGGATCTTTGATGATTGTTTTCTCACTATCTATAATGCCAGATTAATAGCTTCCCTCAAACTCATGATCTCCCTGTAGATGGGTCTGTTACCTTCCCTGATTTCTTATCTACAAGGCCATATGCCATAGCATCTACTAATGTCATAGATGATTGTTCATTGTCAGACCAAGTCCAGCAGCAATTGCCTCATGAAGAGGAGTACTTTGTCTAGAATCTGTATTGACTAAATCACCAGTCTGAGGTTCAACAACACCAGATTTTATTGCACTAGATAATGTTATATTCTTTCCAGTCAATGGATCTTTCACAAAGGTACCTGTTCCATCAATAATTCCAGCTCGGACAGCTTCACCTACTGTCATTTCTTGCTGTGTGAAAGGATCAATTATATTTCCATTTTCAGTGTTCACCAATCCCTTCTTGGAGGCCTCATTAAAGTAATGACTTTTGAGGCACTGTGGAAGAATATATTCCTTCATGAATGGCAGTCAGGAGTGGGACCTTTTGTCCAGATTCAGTATTATTTATTTGACCTGATTTGTCCACAATTTTTCTCTTTATTGCTTCATCCAATGTTATAACCTCCCCACTAGTTGGATCTCTGATTTGAGTATTCTTGGAATCTATTATCCCTTTATCAATGGCTTCTTTGAATGTTAATAGTTCACCTGTTCTGGGGTCTGATATCTGGCCTGTGAATGTATTGACAAGACCATGTTTGAATGCATCAGTTACAGTCATTGTTTCAGATTCAACATCATAAACCAAGCCACTTTCCACTGCATCAAAAATAGGTATACTAGCACCACTTGTTTGACTTATGATTTGTCCACTCTTTGGATCTACAATTCCTCTCTGAATTGCATTGACAAGACTTATAGTTTTGTTTGTGATGGATCAGATATACATGGTGTTTCTCCATCAATAATCCCCCTTTCAATTGCTTCATTTAGAGAGTACTCTATCCCAGTGCTTGGATCAAGAATTTTACCACTTTCGTAATCAACAAGGCCTTGCCTTGAAGCAGTTGCAATACTAACACTACTGGCTGTAACATCATTCAGAATTCCCTCCTGAACTGCACTGGCTAATGACATAGATTCACCAGTTTTGATATTCTGAACTTGTCCAGTAGCTATGTTAATTATTCCAGCATCAATTGCTTCAGTAAGGCTTAGTATAGAGCCACTTGCTGGGTCCTTTACCTGTGTTGTCTGGAATCTACGAGGTGTGTTTTAACTGCTTCTTCAAGTTGCATTTCTTTTCCTGTGTTTGGATTGATGAACTTTCCATCTGCTGAAACACCAGACCGAATGATGTCTAACAATTTTGGTGTAGGACTTTTCCTAGGATTTACAACATCAACAAGTGACACATTTTCTCCCGTACTAGGATTATATATATCTCCTGTTTCAGCATTTACTATTCCTTCTCTAAGGGCATCCAGTAAGGTTGTACATTTTCCTGTTTCAGGATTTCTTATCTCACTTGATGAAGCATCAATTACACAGAAAGGATTGCTTCTCCCAAAGTCATGTCCCCACCCGTAGTAGGATTTGTGATCTGCCCAGTGCTTTGGTTTATAAGGCCCTTTAAGGCAGCTTCTGCTATTGTCATTTGAGGCTGGGTATCAATGAGCATTCCTTCTCTTAAAGCATCTGTTATTGTTATTATCTGTCCAGTATTCTGGTCTTGCATTGTTCCATTTTCTAAATCTACTATATCATTTCAATTGCTTCTTTGAGAGAGATCTCTTCTCCTGACTTTTGTTTTAATACTATTTTCTTGGTATCTATTAAACCTTGTCTAATAGCATCTGATAGAGTTACCTTTGCTCCTGTCTTTGGATGAGTGACATAGCCAGAACTTCCATCAATCAACCCTTTGTCTATTGCCTTAGTTAGTGACATTGTCACTTGTATCCTCAATTATACCTGTTGTAAAGCACTATTTATACTTATCCTCCTATTAGTCCTTGGCTCAATAAGCTCTCAGTGGTGGTATCAACCATTCCTTGTTCAATTGCATTTGACAATGACATTTGACTCCCTGTATGTGTATCCTTTATCATACTCTTAGTGCCATCAATAAGACCACTTTCTATGGCTTGTTTCAGAGTTGTAGACAAGCCTGACTCTGGGTCAAGTATTTTCCCAGTGTTTTGTCAACCAATCCTCTTGAGAAGGCTTCGTCTATTGTCAGCATTGGCTGTTTTCGTTCCAGTAGGACACCAGATTTATGGCTTCATTTAGTGATATTTTGTTTCCCGAGGTGTCAACCATTTCACCAGTTTGTTCATTGATTTTCCCGTGTTCAATAGCTTGAGACAATGTCAATGTTTTGCCTGTTTTAGGATCTGGTATGCATGTGTCAGTGTCTGATATTAGGCCAGAGTTTATTGCATCAATGATATTTAGTTTCTGCCCAGAGGCTGGATCAGTAACCTGACCAGTCAGTGAATTTATTAACCCTGCTTTTGATGCTTCTGATAATGACATTGATTTGTGTTCTTTTTCAACAACAAGCCCTTTTGATAGGGCTTCATGTAATGATATGTTTCTATCTTGTGAAACATCAAAGACCTGCCCTGTTTTAGTGTCTACAATGCCTGATGATATGGCATCTGAGAGAGTTAGTGACTGCCCAGTGATTGGATTTTGCACAATTGTTTGTCTGGCATCCACTAGTCCTGATTCAATGGCTTCATCAATAGTGATTTGTTTACCAGACATTGGGTCTTTTAGTTGTCCGGTCTTTGGATCAATAAGGCCTTTTGTAGCAGCACCTTGCAATGTTAGTGCCATTTTTCATCCTTTATAAGACCTGTCATAATTGCTTGTTTGAGGGGAAAAGTTGTACCTGTTTCAGAATTAATCAGCTCCCCTGTTGTTCCATTTATGAGGCCATCTTCTATGGCCTTTTGAATAGGAACAAACTTTCCAGTTTGTAAATCACGAACAACTGTTCCCCCACAACTGATAATTCCCTTTTCTAAAGCTTCCTGGAAGGAAAACTCTTTACCTGTGACTGGATCTTTAATTTACCTGTATCTGTTGATAGAAGGTCCTGGTCAATAACTCGCTGGATACTTATGGGTTCTGTGACAGCTCCTGCAATAACTCCTTTCTCAATTGCTTCATTGAGAGATATAGGCTGGTCTTTTCTGTTTGATTTTATCTTTCCAGATTTCCCATCAACAATTCCTTGATCAAGTGCTTCTGATAAGGTCACTTCCTCATTTGTATTTAGGTCTACTACTTTGCTAGTCTTACCATCTATGACACCATACTGTATTGCATCCTGATAGTCAGTTGGTCCCCTGTCAAAGGATCAGTTATTCTTCCAGTGTATTTATTCACTAGTCCCTGCTGGAGGCATCGAGCAATGTCATTAAAGGCTTTTCTTCATCAGTATCATCAACCACCTTTGCTGCCACTGCTTCATCCAATGATATTTCTTCACTAGTGAAGGAGCCAGTCTGAGCATCTATTACACCTTTCTGTATTGCAGTTGCTAGAGTGATGTTTTTGCCGCTAGTTGGGTCTTTTACAATACTTGATTCTGCATCAATGAGTCCAGTTTCAATGGCTTCTTCTAGATCTAGCTCTTCCCCAGTGGATGGATTGGTGAGTTTTCCAGTTTGCTTATTGTATAGACCTTGCTGCATTGCCTCCTTCAACTTAAAGCCTTTGAGTTTAGTAGCTATAATGATAAACCTCTTTTGACACCTTGAACTAAGGTCATCGTCTCACCTGTTACAGGGTTTGTGTAGTTACCAGATTTAGCATCAATTAAACCTTCCTTGACAGCTTGATCCATAGATAAAAGCTTTCCACTTCTTGTGTCTTTCACTTTATATGAAGCTTTGCTTATGAGTGACGATTTCAGTGCTTCATCAAGGGTCATTTGTATTCCAGTTTTAGGATCAGTGAAGCGACCTGTTTCTTTGCTATATACTCCTTTTTTCATGGCATCCTTCATACTTATATCAGTGGGACTATGTCTTGGTCCCTGTAGAGCAGATGTTAAAGAGACAAGTTTTCCTGATTTAGGATCTACAAGAGCTCCTCTTTTTGCATTAACTACACCTTTGGCAACAGCATCTTTGAGTGAAATTGCCATATTTGTGGAAGGATCAAAAATCTGACTTTGTTTAGCATCAATGAGGCCCGATTTTATAGCATCAGCTAATGTAACTTTCTTGCCAGTTCTTGGATCTGTAACTTGACCAGTCTTAGTGTCATAATTACCCTGTCTGTTAATATCACTGAGTGTAAAGTTAGGCTTTTTGGAGTCAAAATGTGTCCATCGTGCATTGCAGCTGAGAATGTGCTGCTTTTGTTGCTACCCTCATTCACAATGATTCCCGTTTCTGTATCAAATATTCCTGCATTGATTGCCTCTTCTAAAGACATTGCTGAACCAGTCAGTGACGCAGCTAAGATTGTATTGGTAGCATCTATAATGCCAATAGTTATGGCTTCTCTTAAGCTCATTTCTTTACCTGTTTTTGGATCAATGACTATGCCTGTGTCAGGAAAGTATATTCCTTCCTTAGCTGCTTCAGTGAGGCTCATGCGCGAGGGTATTGTTTCAATAAGACCTTGACTGACTGCTTCTTGAATATCCATGACACGGCCTGTTGAAGAGTTCATGATTTTCCTGTTGTTAGATCCACAATCCCTGCATCAACAGCCTCCTTCAGACTTAATGTCTTCCCTGTATGGATATCTCGCACAACTGTGTTATCTGAATCAAGCATTCCTCGTTCAATAGCTTCTGCTATGGTAATATCATCCCCAGACTTTGGGTCCCTGAGTGTGCCTTTACTCACATCATAATTTCCCTGAGATATCATTTCCTCAATAGATACACTTGTTATTGAATCTACATCAATCACACCATGCATAACAGCATCACTCATACTCATGCTTTGACCACTTGCATCTCTCACCTGACCAGTCACCTTATTCACAATGCCCTTTGCAATAGCTTCTGAGAGAGACATTTGCTTCCCACTGGCATCCTTCAGAACTGTATTTTGACCATCAATGATTCCCTTAGCAACGGCCTCTTCTATACCAATCTGATCGCCTGTTTCTGGATTGACAACAAGACCAGAGTGAGAATCTACAACACCAAGACTGATAGCTTCAAGGAGGTTCAAGGCTGGTTTCTTTGTGAAAATATTACCATTACTAAATGCTTCACTTAGATTCTCTGATGTTCCAGTTTTATTGTTGTAAATGTCACCATTAACTTGATTGACTATTCCTTTCCAATTGCTTCATTCATGCTCATCTGAAGTCCTGTGATGGGATCCTTCACCAAGATGTTATCTATGTCTATGATTCCCTGACTGATTGCTTCAGCAAATGTAAATTTACTGTTGGATGTTGGTTCTAAAAAACACTTATCTTGTGGGTCATACATATTTTCAACTAATGCGTCTGCTAAGCCCTTTGGTTCAATCAGTGATTCAATAGATGCTAGCCTATCACTTACTTTGACCTGTACTACATCTGTCAATGGAACCATTTCTCCTGTTTCCTTCAAAATTTTGCCTGACAATGGATCTAAAATCCCACTATCTATGAGTGATTCTATGGTTGCCTCAACTTTTGTGATTGGATCTATAATACTTGACTGTTTATCTAAGATGTTCTGATCAATAGCTTCCTGAAGTGTCATTTCTTGATTGGTACTTTTGTTCAGAATCTTCCCAGTTCTTGGATTATATTTCCCACTTGCAATCAGATCAGTGATTGATTCAACTTTGTCTGTTTCAAATATCATCCCTTTTGATAAAGCTTCTTTTAATGGAACATATTGACCTTTACTGATATCAAGCAAGGACCCAGATTCCAAATTTATAAGACCCCTATCAATAGCCTGGCTAAAATAATCACTTCATCAAGAGAGGGTATTGAAATTCTAATGTCAGAGGTGTCAATCTGATTCTCTAGGATAGCTTTTTCAAGTGAAAGTTTTTGACCAGATTTAGGATCAAAGATAGTATTTGATATCATGTCATAAGCTTGGCTTCTGAGGACACTCAACAGTTTTGGTTTGTGGGCAACTGATTTGGGGGATGGCTGAGGTAATATAAAGGCCTTGATTAAAGCCTGGTGAAAGGGAATAGGCATGCCTGATTTTGAGTCTAGTATATCTCCAGTCACTTTGTCTACTAGCCCCTCAGCTATAGCCTGGGCAAGTGGAAGAGTACCACCACCGCTGTGAATCAAGACACCGGACTTGTCCAAAGTTGCAAAAGATATATCCTGTAAAGCAATTCTGGTTAGTGAAACACCCCATTATCATGCACATTCCAAATCAAAATGCAAAATAAAACAAAACCAAAATAAATAAACAACATAAAACAACAATTAAGAACAAGATGCTTTCAAACAAATCAAAATAATAAAATTATAATACATGATTATAGTGTTACTCAAAAAAGGAATTGTAAACAATACTTAATTTAAAAAATATACAATCAGGTCAAAAATGAATGTTTTGGTGGAAAGGCTGAACTTACTCTAATAAAATAGCAAAAAATCATTTTATTCCAAAATCATGAAAAAAAAATATTAGCCCAAAACATTCACAGATTGACCACTGATTGCAAAGATTAATACAACATAACAAATTTGGTTCTTACCTGACTGTAAGCCCCAAATGTTGATCTGCTGAATATAGAAGAGGTTTCAGATAGCTCATCATCCTGTCGAAACCTTTGACCCATAGCTCCAGACCACTGTTGGGGTTCCACTATTTCCAAAATACCTCGCTGCATTGCATCATCAATGGATAAAGTGACGCCTGTTGTAGTGTTGACAACTTCTCCATTGGATGTCACTTCAAATCCAGGAATTGTAGCCATAGTTGGAATATCAGAGGTTGGTGATATCTGCTTCTCGCGGTCTTCTATGTAACCCTTTTGAATAGCTTCTGTAACATCCATCACTTGTCCAGTCTTTGGATGCTTGTACTTTGTCCCTGTTGTGTCCACAATACCCCTTTCACTTGCCTCAGTAACAGACATTGGTTGTAATAGGCCTCGTTTAATGGCTTCATCAGTAGTTAATGTCTCACCAGTCTGAGGGTTGTGGTATGTGCCTGACCTGGCATCTACAATACCTTTTCTTTCTGCTTCAGTTAGCGTTAGTGGCATACCTTTCTTGAATGTACCAGGAAGAAGTATCCCTTCCATAACAGCTTCCTCAATTGTCATTCTCTCTCCTGATTGGGGGTTTATATATTCACCACTTCTAGTATCAACAAGACCTTGCTGAATAGCTTGACCTATGCTTAGACCAGATTTGTGTTCATCATCAAATGATTTATCAGGGGATGAAGCTAATAGTCCTTTCTTAACTGCTTCTTCTAATGACATCTTCTTTCCAGATTTTGGATCTTTGAAAATTCCAGTTCTTTCATCTAGATGACCTTGTTGAACAGCTTCTGATACAGTGAGGCCTGGTTTGCCTGACGCAGGCTTGGTTTCCATGGACATTCCACTATCTAAATATCCCTGTTCTACAGCATCTTGAAGTGGAATTTTCTGTCCAGTTTGAGGAATGATGAATGATTGTGTATCAAGATCAATTAGATGACTTGCCACTGCATCGTCTACAGTGATTTTACTCCCAGGTTGAACAGATGTAATTGAAACACTGTCTCCTTTGGAGGTCACTTGAGTGAAGGCACTTTGTTCTGATCGTGTGTATGTGTTTGTTGATGACTGAACTTCTGAATACCCAGCAGATGCTATGGCACCACCAAATTCAGGCGCAATGATACCATCAGCAATAGATTGCTCAATGGATTTCAGTTGCCCTGTTTTAGGATCCTGAACTTTGCCAGTTTTTGTGTCAATGATACCACTTTGAAGAGCCTCTGCAATAGTCATAGCATCATCTGTAGTGCCTGATTTAACAGGTTTTCCAGAATTGTCCAAGATGAGTCCTTGTTTGATGGCCACATCAACTGGTATTTCAATCCCAGTGGTGGGATCAGTGAAGTTTCCTGATATTGGGTCGATTAGCCCTGAAGACAAAGCTTGTTGGAAGGTGACATCTCCGGGTTTTGACATTTCTTTTTCCTGAACTGCAGTTGTTTTACTTGATTGAAAGCTTGTGCCCACATCAGACAGAGTTCTGGATGTGAATTCTCTCTGCTCAACACTAGCATCAATAAGGCCTCTCTTTATGGCATCACCAATGGACATCCTTTCGTCTGTGGAGGGATCCATATATTCCCCACTTGATGGGTTGAGAATTCCTTGTTGTACTGCTTGACTTACACTCAGTTTTTCTCCCGTTGTCGTGTCAGTCACACCATGAACCTTATAGTTGGCTATCTTACTGGGAGATTGTATTGGGATTCCATAGGATTGAGATTCTTGAAGAGGAAGAGGTGAGCTAACCTCTCCTGTAGTGACCAAACCTTTGTCAACTGCATCGTCAAGTTTGATCTCTTCACCAGTGATGGTATTTATGAAGACTCCCTTCTGTGGATCAATTATTCCTCTTTCAACAGCATCTGCCACTGGAATTTCCTCTCCTGTTGATAGATCAATGACTGTTTTTATTTCCAGTGTCTGTGGCTCCATTGCACCTCTACCACCAATATCTTGACCAGGTTTATGAACCCCATTGAAATCGCATTATCAAGGGACATGATTTCCCCAGTTAATGGATTTGTGTAAATTGCAGCATTTATGTTAACCATTCCTTGACTTTCAGCTTCAGCAACAGTCAAGCCTTGACCAGTTCTTGGATCTACTACAATTGTGGAAGAACTAGATGATTGGATTGATTGTTTTGTAGTTGTAAGGAAACTGTAGTGTGGATCTGCTTAGCCTCAACAAGGCCAGATTTGATTGCATCATCAATGGATATTGTCTCCCCTGTGGCTATATTAGTGAATGTTCCAGATGTCTGATCAATGATTCTCCGCTGTTCAGCTTCCTCTACTGAGATAGTCTCTCTTGTGTGTGGGTCAATTACACCATTCAGAGAATAAGTGACAGTTGCTCCAGGAGTTTCAGATGAATACACAGCAGTGGATGGGGCTTTTGAAGCATCTATTGGTTCAGTCTTCACAAGACCTCTTGATATGGCTTCATCAATGGACATTGTTTCATCTGTTAGTAAGTTGACATATTCTCCCTTTGCTTTATCTACTATCTGGTGCCGTACAGCATCAGCAATTGGAATTTCCTCTCTGTTCGTGGATCAAGGACTGATTTAATTTAAAGGACCCAGTTTCATGGAGGACAGCTGTTTTTAACAGCTCCACTTCCAGGTGTTAGCTCCTTTACTTTTATTAGGCCTTTAGCAACAGCATCTTGTATGGCCATAGTTTCACCAGTCATTGTATCAATGTATTTACTTTTATCAGGGCTAACCAAACCTTTCTGTATGGCCTCAGACACAGGAAGGTGTCTTCCCGTTTCAGGATCAACAACAGATTCTACTGCGAATGCTTTAGTTTCAAAGACTGCTGTTGTTGAAGCAGACTCCCTGGAGAATTCAGACGAGGCCTCTGCATTGATAAAGCCCTGGGTTATTGCTTCCTGTATAGATAAAGTTTGTCCTGTCTGTGGATTTGTGTAGATACCTTTAGCTAAATCAATCATACCAGAAGCTAATGCTTCTTCCACTGGAATTTCCTCATTTGTAAAGGTATCTCGGACTGATTTAAGACTAAATGATTGTTCAAATGCTTGCCCAGGTGGCAGGAGTTCACCCTTCGATGTATCAGCGGAAATCAATCCTTTCTGTATAGCGTCCTTCATGGATACCTCTTCGCCAGTCCTTGGATCTTTGTATTTCCCCTCAACCACATCAAGAATACCTTTCTCAACTGCTTTGGAAGCAGATATTGACTTTCCAGTTGATGGATCTATAACAGAGTTGATACTGAAGCTCTTCTTTTCATGGAGTAGTTGTGCTGTCATACCACTAACAATTGTTGTTTCTTCCTGAACAACATCAACCTCCTTTGCATTGATAAGCCCTGCTCAACTGCCTCTTCAATTGTCATCCTTTGGCCTGTCTTTGGGTTCTTGTACATTCCACTAGTGTGGTCTAATATTCCTTCATTTATAGCCTTCTGTACAGATATTGGCTTGTTTGTTCTTGGATCAATCATGGATTCAATGTGGAACTGCATATGCTCTGCAACTTGGGTTTTAGCCAGTGTTCCACTTTGAATAATCTCTTCTCTAGAAACGATGGAGTCAATAACCTTGCCCTTTATTAGTCCTAATTCTACAGCAGAGGCTATAGGAATCTTCTCTCTTGTTACTGGATTGATGTAAAGACCAGCATCATGATCAATGATTCCATCTTGTAATGCTTTCTCCGGTGAGATTTCTTGGTTAGTTCTAGGATCTATAACAGCACCTACTGCCATTTTTGTCTGTTCCTTCACAGTTGTGGTCCTGGTACTTGGTTCTTGTTCAGGTATATGTTTCTTCCTGATGGTATGCTCATTGACAGCCTCTCCAAGACTTAACTTGTGTCCAGTTTTTGGATCGACATAATGTCCTGTTGAATCTAACAGTCCCTTTTCAATTGCTTCCTTCAGATTGAAAAGTTTGCTTGTCCTTGGATCAATTAGTTCAGCTGATAAGGGATCAATAAGGCCAGCATCCAGAGCTTCTTCTAGTGTCATTTCAACACCAGTATTAGGGTCAGTAAACGCTCCCGTTGATTTATCTACCACTCCTCTTTCAATGGCCTCACCTATGGGCATACCTCTTGGGCGGGACTCTGTAGTAGAAGAAAACTGCTTCACTTTAGTGAAATCTACAATGTCAGCACTTCTTTTGACCATTTCTTTAGATTTTACATTCTGTACTCCCTTCTTTACTGTATCAACTACGGCCTGCCCAGCGAGAATGGGAGCCGCAACAATTGCCATAAGTCCAAGTTTAGTAGCTTCTTTCACGGACATTCTGCTACCTGTTGAAGCATCCATGAACATTCCTGTGTAGGCATCAATACGACCTGCATCAATAGCCTGTTGCAATGTCCATGTTTACCAAGAGCTGCATCATACAGTTTTGAGTTAGGATTGATGAATCCTTTCTTTATGGCATCCTGAATCCCCATGTGTTGTCCTGTTTTGGGGTCAGTGAATTCTCCTGCTTCAGCGTTGAATAGCTGTTGCTTAATGGCCTCCGAAAATGTCATTGGAAATGGTAGTCTTGGGATGATTCAATAGTTGCATCAACAAGACCCCTCTCAATAGCAATATTAAGGTCCATGACAACACCAGAAGAAGGATCTTTAAAAGTGTTGTTTACAACATCAACAATACCACTGTCTATTGCTTCGTTGAAGGGAATCCCAGAACTTGTAGTTTGTTTTGAGGTTATGGATGAAGTGGTCACTTGCTGTGTTTGGCTCGTACCTCCCTCTGTTATAGTAACACTTACTCCACCTTCTGGAATGATCAAATAACCCTGTTTAACGGCATCATCTAATGGCATTTGTATTTTGGTAATGGGTTCAGTGAAAGTATTCGACTTAAGATCGATAAGGCCATTTTCAACTGCTTCTTTGAATTTAATCCCATCTGGTGGAGCAATGTATGTAGTAGTGTCTGCTGGTTTCTTTCTTGATTCAATAGGGGCAACAATGGGCTCTAGAACATATCCATTTGACAGCAGCAGACAGTGACATTATTTCACCAGTATTCGGATCCCTAAATGTTCCACTTCCAAGATCCACCATTCCCTTCTCTACTGCCTGTTCCAAAGGTATACCATGTACTTTAATTGTGGTAGTTTTGGTTTCAATGACACTCCTTTCTTCTTCAGTCACTGACACATATCCAAGTTCTACAGCAACAGTAAGTGGAAGCTCTTGTCCAGAATTGGGGTCCTTGTATATACCTAATTCCATATCCACAAGACCTTGTTGTACAGCAGTTGTTAATGTTGCTTCTTTAGTTTTTCCCAATCCTTTTTCGGGGATATAGCCTTCAAGACATGCCTCTGTGAATGTGTAGGTTTTCCTGTATTTTTGTTGATGAAGTCTCCATTATGGGGGTTTACTATTTTTCTTTTGATGGCATCTGCTAGTGTTATCTTTTTGTTGGTAGCTGGGTCTATAACAATGGACCTGTCTGGGTCAATAAAACCTCTATCAATAGATTCCTCTATGGTCATCCTGTATCCAGTGAATGGATCCTTTACTCTACCTAGTGGAACGATCGCAAGTCCTTTCACATAGGCGTCATTGATGGTAAATGGAGGGGAAAGGGTGGTTTGACCAAGCCTGGTTTGATAAGCTCACCAATGTGAGTATCAATAGGCCTCTCCTTACTGCATCATTCACAGACATCTTTTCACCACTCTTGCTGTCAGTTATTACCCCAGTCTGCCAATCGATTATGGCCTCTGAGATTTGGGTCTGCTTAAGGTCAACTGCAGATCGAGTTTCAGGATCATTTTGTCCAGTTAGGAAAGCCACTGTTTTAGCTGTATTGGGTCAACAAGATTCAATCTTACTGCTTCTTGAAGTGTGATTTGTTTCCCAGTTGTAGGATCAGTAACAGTGCCTGTTGTCCAGTCTATGATTTCAAGTCCTGCTTGCATCTTAACAGTTTCAGTTTTCTTCTGGTCAGTTGATGTTTGAGGTCTGGTTGGCTTGGCAATAGTTGGCTTCTGGGCTTGATCTTGATCAGATTTAGTGACATCAATTGTTACAGTGGGGAATTCCTTTGTTTTTGTAGTGGTAGCTGTTACTTGTTGATGTACACGGGGTTGACTGAATTCTGGTGTTTCTATGGTGATTTCCTGGCCAGTTTCAGTGGGTCTACCCAGCTGAAGCTGCGACAGAGGCTCTGATCTACCATTAACTACAGGCTTTGAGTCTAATGCATCTAATGGTTCTAAAGGCATGATTGCTGGTTTAATATTATCCCCATTGATTGCCCCTGAATCACGAATGGTAGTTGAAATCATTTCTGTTGTCCCAGTTACCCTCTGTACTGCTTCTAATATAGCACCACCAGCCAGGACAGGAGCACCTACTACTGCAAGCAATCCCCTCCTTGCTGCTTCGCCCAAGCTAATCTTTCTACCACTCACCTCATCCAAATATTGGCCACTGTCTTTATCAACAATACCTTTCCTTATGGCTTGTTTTAAAGGTATGTGTTTACCAGACTCAGGATCATACACCATAGCACCATCCCCAGATACCACACCTTGTTGGATAGCACTCTCAAGTGACATTGTTTACCAGTAGTGGGATCAGTCACTTCAGTTGTAGCAGGGTTGTAGGCACTTGCAAATAAATCAGGTCAATGGCATCACTGAATGTGACAACAGTTTGATTGGTTTGTTTGTCTACGATATTTCAGTTTTGCCATCAACAAGACCTTGTTTGAGAGCATCATCCAAAGACACTCTGTTTCCAGTGTTAGGATCCATCACTACCATGGTCTTTCCATCAATAAGGCCTTGTTTAACGGCATCTCCCAACGTTATTTTCTTTCCAGTCTGTGGGTGTATAATTCTCCAGTCTTTGCATCAAGGAGACCACATTTAACTGCATCTTCTAGATTAGATGGTTGACCAGATGATGCCTTGAATGGGGTGTTCCATTGTGATTCCATGGTTTTGCAAGAGCTGTATTCACAGTGCCTGTTCCTTGTCCAATGAGATTTCTATGAAGGAGTCGGTGAGAGAGTAGACAGTTCCTGTTCTGATATCAGTAACAGCTGGCTCATCTGGGTCAATTCACCTTGCTTCAAAGCTTCTTGGAGTGTCATCAGTTTCCCAGTGTTGGGGTCCCTTACTCTTCCTGTTTTGGGGTTGAGGATCCCAAGCTTAACTGCAGTGGCGTAGGATATGGGATAAATAGTTGTCTCAGCTGGTGATGGGATCTCTTCGGGTATGTTATATTGTCAATCAGATATTGATGCAGGGGCTCCTGATACTATGACACTACCAGTTGTTACAGTCATTGTGACTTTCTCTTTAGGTTTCACTTCAACAAACTCGTCAACAGATTCCATTCTGTCAAATGGCTTCTTGATTTTGCCTTCCTCAGATTTGGCTGGATTCACGAATCCTTTATGAATTGCAGTTTGTATTGGAATTTTCTCCTTTGTTACTGGGTTGTAGAATCTTGTCTCACCATCATCAAGTAGTCCATCACGCTTGGCTTTAGCTACAGAGATTTCTCTACCAGTTCTAGGATCAATCACAGCCTGGATATCTTGCTGGATAGCATGTACATCACTATGGAAGATCTCAGATTCCTTCTTGTGACTAGCTCGCCATGAATAAGACCTTGTTTAGGGCATCTGTGATTGCCATCTTTTCCCCTGTATCAGGATTGGTGAATATTCCCTTCTGTCATCAACTATACCTTGCAATAATGCATCATCAAAGGTAATCATTTCCATTGTGCGGGGATCAATAACTCCAGTGATGCTAAACTTTTTTGTTTCTTCAATAACATCTTCACTTGCCATTTCCTCTCCTCTATCCAACAGATCAGTGATGTGTACACTCTCGATGCTGTCTCTTCTCTTTACTTTATGTTGTCTTAGTACTGCTTCAGTGAGAACAAGACCCTTTGTCTATAGCATCACTTATAGACATCTTATCACCAGTCACTATGTTAGTATAGTAGCCATTTACTTGATCTAAGATTCATCTTCAATGCTTGAGTCACATTCATTCTACTGCCTGTTCTTGGATCTACTGCACCAACAACTTTAAGGGTTGTTTCTTTAGAGGTAGTAATGCTGCTTTCTTGCCCATCTGCAGCAGTACCAGTGAGATATCAGCAATAATAAGGCCCTGCTTGATGGCTTCTGTGATAAGCAGTGTCTCTCCGGTAACTGGATAACATACTGTCCCTTACTTTGATTGATCATGCCCTTTTGCAGCGCTTCAGATATAGGGACCTCTTCTCCAGTTGCTGTATCAATCACTCCTTGGATGGAATATGTTTTAGTTTCTTGGACAAATGCGCCATTTGCTCATTGCGTTCCTTCTCTTCTGCTATGACCAGACCCTCAGCAATGGCTTGAGCCATAGGCATACGCCTGCCATCAGCTGTTTTATAAACACCATGCTGAAGGTCAATGATACCCTGACTAACTGCATAACTGACATCTATCTTCATACCAGTTGATGGGTCAATGCAACCAGTAATGCTGTATGCCTTGGATTCGGCTTGCTTTATGGTCTCCTCATCAGCATCAAGTAGCAGATGTTTATTTCTAATGATATCTCCCAGGGTGAAACGTCTACCTCGTCATCATTAAGTGGCCTGATGCTTCAATAATTTCTCTAAGTAAAGCTTCTCTCAGCCTCATTGTCTCTCGTGTCTCAGGATGGACAAATATGGCAGTGTCAGGGTCAATATAGCCTCGGTTGATTGCCTCTTTCAGAGTAAGAGTCACACCTGTCTTAGGATCCTTGAAGATCCCAGTCTTTGTGTTCAACATTCCCTTGGAGATGGCTTCCTTTACTGTTTTAGTAGTAGGCACACTATCCTCAATGGCAAGTGTGTCTTGACTAGGTTGAGTACCATTGAATTCAGCAGTTATTGTTTGGCTATAGAGGTAGTTGTGGTTTCACTTGCACCATGGACTGTACTTTGCCATTGTGAGCTAAGCTGTAGACGGCCCCTGACTAACCCGCCTCATCAAGCTTGATCACCTGACCTGTCTTAGGATCTTTAAATGTTCCCTTTTGCTCATCCAACAATCCTTGTGAAACGGCCTCAGAGAATGTTACAACACCTTTAGATTCCTGTTCAGTTGATGTTTTCTCTATTGAGTGGTGACTGTTGTTGTGGTCATCATGGGGCTGGTTAGCTGCATGAGTTTCTCTGCATTCTCTGGGGCCAGAAGGCCAGTTGTTGCAGCATCCTGGAGACTCATTGCAGATCCACTCTCCAAATCATTTAGCTGGCCAGTGGCTGGGTCAAGTATACCATCCTTGATAGCATCCAATATGTTGATTTCTCTGCCACCCAGGTCTACGACCCCACAGTCGGATACTAGCTTATCAGCCAGGTCACTGTGATGTAACCTTGTCTCACGGCCTCTGTGATGGACAATGACTGTCCTGTTCTCTTATCTGTGTATCGGCTGGTATTGATAATCTATTATGCCTCTCTGGATGGCTTCAGGTAGACTAAGCTGCTCATTTAAGATTGTATCCTTGATCCCTTTGTTTGCGAAATTGACATCTTCGCTCACAATTTGAGCAAGGCCTTCATTAACTGCATCCTGAATAGGCATTTTCTTACCAGTCACTGGATTAACAAATCTGCCTTGTCTATCAATCAGACCTTTTTCCATGGCCTCAGCTAAGGATAGGACCTCATTTGTTCTAGGATCCACTATACATTTAGTGTCAGTGTCCAATATACCTTTTGGATAGCTTCAAATATTGTTAGTTTTACGTTTAAATTGCATGTCTGTTAAATTACCATCATCTGCTAACAGTCCCTGTGTTACTGCTGTATGCAGGGGCATTGGCTTATTAACATCCCTTGTCCCTGGCATCTTTTAATGATATTTTAGTGCCTTTTTTATCAAATATTGTCCAGTTTTGGGATCTAGTATTCCTTTTTTAATAGCTTCTATCACAGTTATTTTATTGCCACTGACTGGTCTACAATTTCCAGTATATCTCCAGCTAGAAGACCTCGTTCAATAGCAGCATCTATAGTCATTTCCTGTCGGGATATTGGATCCATAAACTTTCCACTAACAGGGTCATAGAGTCCTTTATCAACAGCATCTGTGAGGGTCAAAGACATTTCACGGTCCATACTAGTGACACCAAAGTAGGCCTGTGATTGAGATGTGGCAGAGGTACTTATACTGATGTATTCTAGCCTGTTAGCACCTTCCCTACTGATCATTCCAGTATCTACTGCCTCTTGTAGGGAGAACTTCTGTTTGTTTCTAGGATCTGTAAATGTACAACTCACAGGATCAAAAATGTCTCTTTGTATGGCTTCCAACAAGGTCAGTTCAGAGCCTGTTCTTGGATCTATTATGCCTGATTTACTGCGCAACTCTCGTACTAGCTTTCCTTCAATGAAACCAAGTCTTGTAGCTTCAAATAATGAGATTTTCTTTCCTGTTCGAGGATCTATGAATTTTCCACTAGCTGTATCAGTAGTCCACTTTGTATTGCTATAGCTAGTGTCATTTTCTTGCCTGTTTTAGGATTAATTACTGCATTTACATGCAACACTTGGAATCGGGGACCTGAGACCCTTGAGTTGATGTAATTATAGTCTGAACACTTTTCTGAGAGGCGGATTTGGTCGGAATGTGGTGGGATTCAGCGGAAGGTTTACGTTTCCTGTCAGGGCTTTCCTTAGTTATCACAGATACACTTGTTACATTTGCCATCTTCTTAGAGCGTGTAACAGGCACACTAGACACTGAATATGGCTGGTCTTGTTCAGTGTCCATAAACTGCACAATCTCCTCCTGTTCAGGTAGCTTACCAGACTTTGATATGTGGACCTGTCTGGAAAGCTCCTGCTGTTCAGTAGCACTAGAGGGTTGCAAGATAACCTTGCTCTCAAATGTAGCACCATTGATTTGTGTTGGACTGCTGAGCTGGTTGTCAATAGTGTCAAAGTCTATCCAGTGGTAGTCTTCCTCATTCAGCTCAGAGTGGAATGTACGGAATGATGGCATCTCACCAAGGTTCAACTGAAAGACAAAATAATATATGTAATAACTTTATTGATATCTTAATAGTCCTTGAATGTACCTAACCAATACACTTGAAAGTTGAATGCATAACAAAAACTGTTTGAATCAGGCCTTCATTGGAGTAGTATAAGTATCAAAAATACATATAAGAGTATGCAAGATATATCGATATAACTGAAACAAACTTTTTGTGTATAGCACAAAGTAATCCAATTTCTATTATCTCCACCATCTCTTCACAAACCCATATACAGTAGAAGGAAGGATAACATGGACTTGATTGAACACTTAGAAATGCTAGTATTCTACCTGAACATTGATGCCGCCTTTAGCTAACCTCTCTGCAATCTCTCTTAGCCTTGACCTAGTCTGGCCCAGCACTGTGAGGTACTGCTGGTTGAGAGTGTCTAGCTCTACACGCACATTGTCAGCACCAGATTGAATTTTCTGCCGCTTGTTGGCAGCAGCTGCAGCGAGGTTTGGTTGAGTTTCCTCCAGAGCATCTCTGAACTCAGATATCTCTGCATCATGAGCCTAGGAGGACATGTATTACTAATTAACACATGTGAAGCAGTATATATCATAAAGGCTATTTCATTTCATTTCATTAAAAAGTGATTTTAACTTAAGTATAGCTTTGTAAAATGAAGATTTTCATCATCATGTTTTACTTTATGCGCTTGTATTAGCTAATGTAATTCATGAATGGGAAGAGTTTTGAAAAAATGATCTAATACTAAATAACTACTTGTACATGCATGCATAATTGCATATTTACTTATATAAAACATGCAAATTCAAACCAGCATCTTCTATTTGGTTTACCTCACCAATGATTTCTATATTATAATAATAATATCCAGACCTTTGAACCAACACCTAAGACTGAAAGTTCCTATAAACACATGGACATGCAAATAAACTGGATGAACCGAAGTAAAGAACTTTATACTTGTTTCAATGATAAGAAAAATGAGCTACCTGAACAGACTGAATATATGTTTTTAAACAAATGCTAATTCATGCTTTAATGCTTTTCTTCTAGGGCATGCACTCTTTGAGCTCCATATAAAGGTTCATGCATCGAAATAAGACTCAACAGTATGTGGGTTAAAAAGTAACATTTTCTTAAGAGCTGGATTAATATGTAAAATTGTTAGCATCACATTATTGTGATATATGGTAGAAAGCCACCATGCCTTCCAGCATAATTTCTCTAATGCAAATCTGGTATATATAAACAATATTTACATATCAATCTAATGCTTCTAAAAAGAATACTCTTTAACCAACTTGTATAATGAGACCCTGATCCCCTTTAACTACTTGTAAAGATTACTTGTTAAAAGTTTTCATCATGGAGAAGGTAAATGAATATGAAACAAGTATAAAGAAGTTACTTACTTTTAAAGCATACGCAAAGTGTTGGAAACACCTACTAAGCCTGAAAACTTCTGGGGACGAAAACAAATCATGGGTAAAACAAAATATGGGAAAAACAAAACATCGGTAAAACAAAACAGGGTAAGAAACCATTGAACAATTGTGTGGCAACACCATGTGTATCATAGAAAGTAAAGTAAATATTTTAGCAGATTTTACCACACAGAAGACAGATCTTAATTAAGAGGAAGACAAGAATCAATGTACCTCTAATATTGCCAACATGCATCAAGCTATTAGATCAAAATGCCAAATTATTCGACCCATTTAGAGTGCCTAAGAAGATTGACACACAAGTGAGACAAATGCGCGATTTGTGAAAGTTTAAGTCCAACCATAACACAAAAACCAATCCAACAACCAAAGAGTGGGACACATGCACTAATTAGGATCCGACTATAACCCGTAACCATGACATCTAGCAATTGATAAAATACATAAATCTGTATTTAAAAAAAAAAAGAATCTTAACTCGTGTCATCACTCAAAAATGCAACCAAACACATGCTAAGACCAGCTAATACTGGTGATTTCCAACTAGTCTCAAGAACACCTAGTGGAAACCTCCAGTAATTCTACATGACAAGCTACCAAATAGAGCCAAGTGTACAGGAGTTTCTAAATGGTAGAGCCCGGCCCCCAGTGTTACCTTAGCTTTCTCTTATGTAGTTAGCACCATGTTTGTTGACAGCTTCAATGTCATATTTCTTACTCTCAAGGGACTGGTAGAGTTTCTAAAACAAAACAAAATATATGTAATATGTTAGAGCATCTCAATATATATTTATTCTGGATGTAAATATATATTTTGCTACATTTATACAGTTTTGATCTTTACCAGACATCAAATAAATAAATGGATTTTCTTGTACTGGCATTTTCATTTTGGACAACATTATACTTCTTTGTTTATTATATTTCGTACAGTGAGTTAGTCAATATTTTCAATATTTCTATTTCAAATCTTCATAGTATTTATTTTGTGGTGAAATTCAAATCAATCTTGAACTGCTGAATAATCTTGAATAAGTACCTTAACTGGCTCAATCTGTCTGCGTAGGGTGGCTGCATCGTCTGCTAGAGGTGGTTGAGTGGTCACTTTGACCTCCGTCTGCTCAACCCACTTCTGCTCTTTGTTGACACAGCTCTGGTAAGTCAACAACAGATCTTGGGCAGATTCAATACTCTGTGATCTACAAGTTTCAATAAAACATTACACATATATAAATATGTGGATTACTCAAAGTAATCATGAATAAGCTTCAATTAAATAAAAGTATGTCTCCTCAATGAATTTACTATACTCAATTGTGTCAATCAGCTGTTTCTAAGTTCATAAAGGTGTCAGTTTTGTTGCATTTCAATTCTAGCATGCACTTCTATCAGGTTATTAAACGATATATATAATAGCAGACTTTAACTAGACATAATAATAGTGACAGGATAGTCCATGTACAGTTCATCATTTAAGGGGACACATTTTTAATAACTTAGTTGAATGTAAAGAAAAAATAAGAGAATGCCCTCCTAGATAAGGCCCCAATTTCCAGTGTTTGTAATGTTAGGTCATATTCTGCCTTGTTCAAGCGAAGAAATGTGAAGAAAATAATGTTACCTGTTCGAAAACCTGTGTGCAGATATTGTCCCACCTTGATGTTATATCATTAACATCCTTTTGAAGTTTCTCTAGGTCAGGGTGACTCTGGACACCTGGTCGACTTTGAGCAACTAGCTGGGTCACACTCACTGTGTGCCTGGAAGCAGAAAGTAAGCTTATTTTTAAAATATTCACTCCTGATTTTATATGAGGGAAATTAATTTCTTAACAATACTGAACCTTGATCCGGCCAACTGAACCTTGATCCGGCCAAAGTAAAAACATTTTCTGATGTATTATCAGAAAAAGTTTGAGACAACTTTTTTTTAAATGTAAAACATTGATAATACTGATCACAACCAATTTGACTTGAAGTCTGTTTGACCTAGTATCATATCTAATACTCCAAGAGACTTACTTGTTAAGATCTTCGATAATAGCCTGGTTCTGTTGTAGCTTATACTCTAACTCCTGCAGTTCAGCTTGTGAGTGTTTCAGTGAGTCAGCATCACTGGCCATGTTGTCTTGTGAGATGAGGACTCTCTCACATTTATCAACAATACGCCCAGCCTCTGTTGTACAGTGAATAATTCCTTTGCATGACTGTAGTCTAAAATCAAAAAGATAAGATTTATTTCATGCAAAGATCATGCAATATTTGTTCAGCTAATTTTGGAATTTTCATCAATATTTTTCGTAGATTTTTTAATATATTTTAATTGATCAAGTCAGATTTATTCATCTACGCTTGATTACATCTGTTAGGAAAACACTAGCTTAACATCACATACTGTATAACCTATCAAGCTAATGGCTAAAATACAACAAGAATTGTGAACCGTTCTGAAAAGTCGTCAACCTTTATATAGACTTTTTACCTGTCTACATAGAGTTTAGAGTTTTCCCATAGTTTCTCCCACTTGTCGATGACCTGCTTCAGTTTGCTGCCTAGAACAGGGTTCTGGGCACCAAGGGTCTGGCAGTATTTCTGCATGGAATCAACCTGTGGCTCAAACTGTTGAAGCTGACCCTCAAGCTCCTAAAAATACACAAACATTTTGAAATTCTGCAACTCCAAATTAGGAGCATAAGCATACATCAGTGAAAAGCTAAGACTGTACTGTATGTAAATGTTGATAAACATGGACTCTTTGAATCTTGATCATATGAAAGACATGCCATGGTGTTAACATGCACATTACAATACCTCATATAAGCCCTTGGTCTTTAATTCTATTCCTACTGTCTATTTGTCTAGAAACTAGGAGATAGTACACATTGCATCATAGTACTACTTACTCTGTGTGTTTTGTGAGCTTATCCAGTGTTGGCTGGTCCCTAGGCAGACCATCAGCAAGTCTTGCAGCAAGAGTTGAATCAACAAAGTCAAGAGTTCTTCGTAAGGTATCCAGTTGTTCCCCGAGGACTTGGGCTGGACCCTTCATTTGAGCTTCTGTAAATGCCATCAAACATATGTATAGATGTTATATATTTTTTCAAATTATACAGATTATATGTGTATATAGGAAGGACCAAGCAAGAAATGTGTTGTCACAAATTGAGATAACAACATGAAACATGTTAACGATATATCAACAGTTGAACAGTTGTATGTGAAATTCAATGTCTAACAAAAAGCTCTGATTACATCTGATTAATCTTGGAAATATGACAACAATTGTAAATCCAGTCGTGAGGTGTGTTATACCACATGTATCTGTGCATGTTATATGTCACATTATCTATGTATGTGATATGCCAAATATATATGTGTATGTGATATACCACATGGATCTGTGTATGTGATATACCACATATATCTGTGTATGTGATATGTCAAATATATCTGTGTATGTGATATACCACTTGTATGTGTGTATGTGACAAATACATCCATGTATGTGATATGCCACATATATCCAAGTTTGTGATATACCACATATACCTGGTATCCATGTTTGTGATATACTACATATATCTGTGTAAATTACGTATTATTACTGGTCTTATTGGTTGTGGTTGATGATCAAGAGGAAAACAACAGGCTGATGACAAGATAAGTGCATATAAAATATTACTATATGTATTGAATCTATCTATTTTGTTTTAAGTGGTTTTGGTTATACTTTAATATAGTAATGTGACGTACTTGAACATAGCTCAGTGCTTGTTCTTTACCTTATTTATAATGAATCTTTCCATTAGATTAACGAAGTATTTTAGTGTATCCTCTACCATATGGTGTTTGGTGTATTTTAGTGTAACCTCTACCATATGGTGTATGGTGTTCAAATAGTTTTAGTATGGAAAGAAGTTGTGGCAAGAAGAAAATGTTTATAACAATCATTAGAATGTCCTAGCACAGTTGTATAATTCAAATATCTATAAAATATGTATTGGGTGTCCATGAAGTTATTACCACCAATCTTCATAGAAATGCAAAAATGGAAGTGTGGTAACTTAATGAACACCTTGTACATGTGATCTATAGTAATATAAGTGACTGTTTAAAGGTGAAGTGTTATATTACAGATATTTGAACCAAATGACAATGTTAAAACTTAATTCATATGATATTGAAGATCAATATATATGGTTTAGAAGTTTAGAATGTGGATGGGAGGGGGTGCAAATCACCTTGTCTATGGGGTTGGGGTGGGAGGTCAGGTACAGTGATATCTGCCCCTAAAATGCAAACATAATTACTATACAGTTAAAGCCTGTATCAAATAAGCCATCTTGTTTCATGAATCTTGGTTCCTCATTCTCAGATTATTATCTGAGATCAATAACACCAGGCTCACAGTCTAATAAGCAAGGCAACGATTGATAACTACTCTACATACTAGGTATTTAGTGCTGACCTATACTTTCTGTTTTATCATTTGCTATTATTTGGTGAGTGATAAACTATTACACTACAATAAGCAAATTGCTACAAAATCTACACACTAATATATTCTCAAAGCTATTTTCAGTTTTTATGACAAATATGTCCATGGTTTTATTCCATTCTTATTCGTATCTTAACATTTGGTGCAAAAGCGTAATTCTACATTGTACATTCAATCTTACCTTCTTGTTTTGCTTTAGTAGAAAGTTCAACAAATATCTCATTACAGTGTCTCATCTCCGACTGCAGACGTCGGAGTTCAGATGCACTGAGTCCAGAATCTTGCGAAAAACTGTCGAGATCTTCATTGAGGGCTCGGAATATAGCCTGGCGCTTTGCAGGATCTAAACTTTGGAACTGAAACAGAGAGCAAACATTATTATTGATCAGAGTGGCATTCACTATTATACTGATACAATTTTATCTAAATAAATAAATGATGTACAAAATAAAGTTGATGAGCACAAGGGGTAACTGACACAGACTGATAACATGACTTTCAATTTGACTGAGTAAAGCCAAAGGCAGAATTAGATATACAGAGTGACAAATTGATTTATAGAGGGACTGATTCATGTTTGATTGGCTGCTATGTTAGAATAAGTATATAGCAAATCTCACTTTTTGTAGATCCCACCCTTTCACTTCCTTAATTGTGGCATAGATGAAATTTAGCTTTAATTTTCTCTCTTTCAATTTCCAGATGCCTTGTATCTGCTGTAACTGTCTCTGTAGCCTACAATACAAATAACAACTTGTCCTATCTTTTCATCGCATCATGGTTTAGGATTTAAAAATCCCATTGTTTTTTTTGAAATATCAAACATTATTATTAAGAGTAAAATACAGTAACACAGTAACATGTAAATACGACAAATTCAAAGGTGTCAATACTGTCCACAATATCTTAAAATAAAGAAAACAAGACACACTGTGGTAAATATGGCACTTTAAAGAGCAAATGCCTATCAGCACAAGATGACGGCAATATAGCACTTTTTCAAACTGTGATAATAAAAAGTCCCTAAGGTACTTACCTCTGTGCATAATCTATAGCCTCCTGGCAGGGAGGGGGGATCAGGAAGCATACAGCGGGACCATGCTCTCCTGACCTGCTGAGTTAGTTACTCGCCATTTAAGCTTTTGAGTGTTATCATACAGAACACATTCTTCATCTTTCTCTATGCCCATCTGAAATAAAAAAAAATACATGCAATAAGTATTTTGATAAAACATGACAAAAAAACACTAGATGTTTTGACAACATATCAAGCTTGACATGAAAACTGACAAATCAAGTTATAATTTGTACTCTGTGAACTTTGGATTTGTAGTCTTACCTTAAGCTGTTTGTAGTTGCAGAGTGCCTTCACCCTAGTGGGTCCAGGTAGTGGGTGTCTGCGTGCCTTCAGAGGTACAACCTGAGTGCTACGGGGGACTAACGAGTCAGTGATGTGTTGGTATTCACCTAATAACTCGCCTAGCTCCTGAAAATGAACAACATTTAGAATTTGTAATTTCTCTACAATTTGAGGTACTTGAATATTCAAAGAAAATAATGATGAGTTGTCTTTTCCTCATGTTTGTCTTTTGAACTAAATGTGAGTTTCTTACTCTGATCTCCCTCATGAGTTTATCAGCATCATCCAGACTTGGTTCTTGTCTATCATAGTAAGTATTGAGCAATTCTGTTTGTTTGTTCATCCAGGCCTCAGAGTCTGCAGCCTCATCATAGAATGCATGATAGGTGGCAGCATGCTTCAGGTGTGTCTCCAAGCAGAGTGTCAACTGAAGCAGCCAGGACCACTGAGTCTGCATGGCAGCCATGTAAGCCTGCAAGGAGAATTTGGTGTGTTATATTTTGAACATACAATTATTACAATGACACTGCAAACGGAGAAAACAAATTGTATAAGTCATCCCAAATGTGAAAATAAAATAAAATGTACATGCATATAAGACAATTGAATTATTTTGTGTTCTACATCATTTGAAGAAACCTCAATTGCTAAAACTTAACTTGTAAACAATACTGTAGCTTTGGTGGTTGCGGAGTAGCATAAATCACAGTATATGGCAAAGAGTGCACAAATTCATTCATTCACATTCCAAAAATGTGTAGTTCACTGAAGTAAATTACCTCTATGGTTTCAGCTGCAGGATGTCTTTCTAACCTAAGTGCAGCACCACGATCCTGAACAGCATTAAACTGTGCTTCCCTCTTCTCTAATTGCACCATCAAACTCTGGAATATACATTAAGAATATATGAAGTCAATTCTATAAGGTCCATTTCACAGAGGGAATTCCTTATGAGACAATTTGATTGATGTTGCTGCTTTTGGTGCCATTGGATAATCTTGTAACAAAAAACCATCTGAGATGTTATTCAATTGGAACACATACTTGATCAATAAGATGATCTACTTATACATCTACTTATAGACATGTTAACTTAAAATAAGCTTTAATATAAACAAGCTGCAAAATAAAGGAGTTTAATATTTGATTGGCCCAATTAGGATTAACACTGTTGTCATAATATTACTCAATTTATTTGAATGGCTGCATCCTTAAGTACATAAATATTTCTGACAAAGTGTTTATATGAAAGTTACAAAATAATACATGCTGAGAATTCATTATAAAGAACTCATTAAAGTCATTCCATAGGCCATTCAAAACCAAATAAAGGCAAATCAAAAATCAAACTGCAAAAAAATTCACAAAATAAATAAATACTAATATTTGACTCTTACCTTGTGGTAATTTTCAATTTCATTTAATTTCAGATCTTTTGAACTCCAATCTCTAGCTATTTCAATTTCTTCTTTTTCATTTAACCACATAAGTTCATTAGTTGATGCTTGGATATAGTCCAGCAGTGTTTCTAAGCATTTAAGTCTTCTCGTTGAGGTGGTTTGTAGCACATTGTAGGCAACTTCAACCTTGGACAGCCATGTTTCATACAGTTTAGCCTCATCACCTCGCAATGTTTTCTACAACAGTCAAATACATACAGTTTACCTCATTACTTTACAATCTTTTCTATGACAGTTACTTTGAGAAAAATAGTCCAGAACAAAGTGGTAACATTAAACATCTCTGCAATATTCAAGTAATGAAATTACAGGGACCTGTTTTCTTTAAAGTAATTTGTTTTTCCATTACTTATAACAATCAGGCCATCTGTCTCTTTTGAGTACCAAATATAGCTATATTCTGATTCAAGTATTAAATATTCATTCATCATAGTATTTTTGAATTAATCACTAAGTGGAGACTACAATAATGAATGAATGAATTTGAACCATTCACAAATATAAATGTTAGCAGTTTTTAGTTTGTTGTACATACTTTGAGGCCGATAGAGTGGTCTATTCTGGTCCTGTACCTCTGTATCTCATTGTGTAGTAACTTGTGGGCATCAAGTCCATCCTTACTACTTGGCAGGTCATTTCCATATTCACCTGCTTCTATGGCACTCTACAGAATATAAAAATATAAACATTTTGTAATTTAGTTCTATCTTTCTGGTGAAGTGGTTTCTCAAGAACTGAAGCAAGCAGGTGATGCACCCAAGTGAAAATCTATTTGCACCCATTTGCTCCCAGTTTCACAAATGTACAATAAAAATATTAAGCATGTGAAAATACATATTTCTAAAGCGTTTACAAGATGATGTCCCTTTACCTGTTTATCATGAATGTAGTTAAGACA
Organism: Owenia fusiformis; assembly: GCA_903813345.2. Lineage (NCBI taxonomy): Eukaryota > Metazoa > Annelida > Polychaeta > Sabellida > Oweniidae > Owenia > Owenia fusiformis. Next base: position 28,238 of record CAIIXF020000052.1, read on the forward strand.
TTCTTGCACATGTCTGAAAGCTTCATTAGTTTCCACCAGCCTCACTTCCATTAGCTCTTCAGTAGTTTTTGTAGTTTGTACACTTTCTTGTATATAACTCCTGGAGGTTAACTTAGGAATGAGTCCCTCTTGTAATCTGTGGTGCAGATTTGTGTAGCGTTGATGTAGTAGGTACACACTGGAAAAATAATAATTATTTTACACCATTAATATCTAGTCAAATTCTTACATAGTTTCGCTGTCAAGCACATACTTACAGTAAATAGACATGGTAGAAATTATATATGGACCTTAAAAAGATCAATAACTTTCAATGGGACAAGTCAGTAGACAAGAAAGATCTATTTCCCTTCATAGCTCAAATGAACAATCTTTTGCTGCTCAGAATCAAAGTAAATAAAAAAAGAAATAATATGATGATATGTGGCAATTTTAAAACAGTGATTTATTTCTATGCTGCAGGAGAGCAAAATCTTCTTGATACGAGTACAACATGCTTTTATGACAGAAAGCACTAATGATACTTGAACTACTAACCGTCTGTACATCTGATCTGCTTGGTGATATTTGCCTTCTTTGAGTGACTGTATGTCAGCAAACATTGAACGTAGTGACTCCTCAGTTTTTCTGAGTGCCTGTTGCAGCTGGTCACAACTCCTCTTGGCATCAAGGGGGTGGATCTTGTCTATGTGCTTCTCATCCTGAAATCATGAGATAATTTTCTTTTTAACTTTATTCATAACTTTTATAATTTTTCAACATGTATCATGATTTTCAATTTACTGACAGAAGGGTGTAAATTTAAGATAAGTTCAAAGTGGTAAGTGTTTCATTTGAAGATTTATACTAGTTTTACTATTTCACTTACATCGTTTATCTTTCTCTCTACATCATTAAGTGTATCTTCACAGATGTTACTATCTTTGTGGACCTTTTCTGCCAGCCTCTGTAGCCTGTCCAACCTAGAACACACATGTAAATGGATGGTTTACTTGTTTGTTCAACTAGCCTAATCTTACCATCTGTTTTTCAATGCTAGTTCTCTCATAATATTTAAATACATGTATATTAAAGACTTTTTTCGAATAAAACAATAAAGGTTGTCCACTCACTCAGTTTTAACCACACTTTGCTGTAGTTCATATACATGCAACTGTACTTCATATAAGGGGAAATGTAACTTATTATAGAACAAACCTAGAAGGCAAAAGGATAAAGTTTTCTCCTTTAAGGAAGACCACTCCATTACAACACTGGTTTACCTTGCAATTTCAGCTTGTAGAGCCATATCTCTCTCTTGAAGTGCCAGTGTGAACTTATCCCATAACCTGGCAACATTGTCAATGTGGATCTCCTCGTCACGCTCTATCTCATAGAGACCTGAGTTTAGTACCAAATTCTGTAATAGAAAGAAAATGATGTACTTCCAGGAAAACAGAGTATACCTGAGTTTAGTACCAAATTCTGTAACAGAAAGAAAATGATGTACCTCAAGGAAAACAGAGTACAAGAGTCAGTTTTGCAGATTTCACCTTCTTAGTGCACAATGCATAAATATATCTTTGTCTGACAAATGATTCCTAAAAATCTGAGAACAGAGGCAACAATAAATTCAAATTTCGACACAGAAAACTTGATTTTTCTCCATTCTTTATTGAAGTTAAGAATATTTATTCACGCTGGTCCCTCTCTAAACATTTCTTACTTTTGCAAAAATAAATGTGTATTCTTGCAACTCATTAAATTAATTTTTTGTCAGATTAGATTAATCTACGTTATGTCATATTATTAATACACATATTCAAGATACAATATACTCTTACATCTCCTACAAATTACAAGACGAGATGTCACATGTATTGCAGGTAAACACTATAACCAATTAATTAAATACAATTTAAACCTGTATGTATAACAGTATCACTAAGGCTGTGGTCACATTTGCTACAATCTGCACCTGCGCCTGACTGAGTATTTTGTTCAAAATTCTCATTGGCCGGGTGCCGGTACTGAAAATCGGACCAAATGTGACCAAGGCACAAATTATACAAAACATCACCTACATACTTTAACTAGTCTTCAAATGTTTAAAGAGCAAGAGTCAGGTCATGATGTTTTTGTCATCTGAACACGTATACGATGTCAATGTGCATTTTTCTACTGATAACATTAACTGATACTTATGTACATCACGATACACCGTGATAGGGAAAGTGATAATTGGTGGAAGGTGAATGTATTTAAGTTACAAAGTTCTATTTTACAGACTAGAGTATTGAAATGGTCCGTTATTAGGTAAACCGAATGTTGACCCCTGTATAAAATATACAGATCTTTTATCCCTTGACCAAAGATTCATGTTTTATCAATCCGATATTATATAAGCACCATTTAAGCTACCTAACCCTTCCTATATTATATAATTTTATCAAATTATCAATAAAAAAAATTAATTATCATTTACATGTATTTATATCTACAGTATATATAAAGAAGCCCCCATATACACATTATGTGCAAAGAAGCCATGATATTTGCACATGCCCCTTGATATATTCATAGTATATTGTGCATTATACAGAAACGTAAAGCCCCCCTCCCCCAACCCTTCTTCCACATTGAACAAAGAGCATTATGTACAAACAAACCCCAACATAATTATGTAAAATGTTAGAAAGCCTGAACATTGATGAACTTTGTTATCTACACTAACTATGTGAACATATGTGATAGCTTTAGTATTTCTGTGCTACATGAACTAGTTCTATGTACAAGGTACCTCATCGTTAATCATATCCTGCAAACAACACAAACACATTATAAGCTGTGGAAACTACATATATCTATGATAATTATCATTTGCAATTGTAAAATGTCTATAGTAATAGCTACACAGAATGAAAGTTTTGAACGAGTAGCTAAGAAACAAAAGAAAAAAGAAAAAAAAAATATTTCAAAAATTTCATGCCACACCCCATAAATAAGTTGTGACAAAATTTCCGATGACCCCTCATATTAATCATACTTTTCTGTTTAAGATCAGACTTTGTTTTGAAATGAGAAAGAATATGTTAATTCCTTTATGAATTTAATTTCTGAAAAAGTGTGATCAACATGTCACCCAATAGATTTATTTTCCAAACTTATTCAGGGGATTGCATGCACACTCAACAATAATTAGAAAATAATATAAATGACACATGAAAATACAAGTATGATGTAATCTCACCTGTAGCTCCTCCCATGCCTGTCCAAGTCTCTGTCGGTCTGTGAATCGAGGGGGGACGTCCTCCATCCTAAACCGACTTAGATCAGCCAATAGGGACTGAAATCACAATATGGAATGACAATCACAATATTGATTCATTGAAGTAAAATCCATGAGATGTAAAAATGGAGTTCATATGGAGTTTTGGGTCTTAAAAATATATAGGTGGGAATGAATGAGAGATTCATTTTAAGTAGGGTTCTTGGAACTTGGATAAGAAATATAGAGGTCAGGTTATCAGATCTTTGATCGTACAATCTTACATAAATCATATGCTTCATGACTTTCATGTTTACATCTTCAGATAGCAGAAACAATTAACTGCATATAAAACTTTGGAAAATGTTTTTGTAATATTTGTTACATATAAAAATCCTAATTGCAAATATTCTTATATGTCACACCAATAACAAAAAATATGTTGGCTTCATTGTAGAGATAAAGGTGAACATCCAGTATATGACATCCCACTATGTGATGTATGGTTTGGATACTCATTGATGACCTCAAAATGCCCTAATTTATTTTTTATATAATGCACTGTAATTTCCCTTCCTGTGAATATGAAAGGTTAGTAAGAGAATCTACTTCACAGATTGTATGGGATGCAACCACCTTAAGGTCCTTTGATATTTTCAGAAAAGAAGTTCAAGGTTGCCATATCATATTTTGCAAAGTTATTTACAGGTTGAGCCCCTTTAAGTAATTTACACCTCAAAAATATTCACATTGTGCTTTATTTGTACTTACTTTCATCTCAATGAGTGTAGCAGGGAATCTGCGATCTAACATCATGCCGGTAGAGTCTCGTAACCATAGTAACAATGATGACGCAAGGTCTTTGTATTCTTCATATTTTAGCTGACGCTCCTTTAGAATAAAAATCAGCCATATTAAAACTGCTCCTAGGATCCCAGTGTACACCATAAACATGTACATATTGCTGGTGTCTCTTGAAGAACCAAGAATGATCACGAAATCACAGAAACATTTGCAGTTTTATCTTGTTCTTCAAACGAGTTCAAACTCTACCTATTTGCTACTTTCTGAAGAAAACCCAACTTTTCTGACTTTTCCCCAAGTTATTTTTGCTTTAAGGTTAAGTATCCACAGATTACATATAAAACTCAATCTTCTCCTGCTAATTTTATAGCAGAAACCCAGCAGCAAGTGAAATCCATAACCTTTCGAAATATTGTATGAATATGTTTTTGCACTCAGCATTTACAACATGTACTATGTGCCTAATCAACACATAGTCTAAAGTAGAAATGAACAACTGTTTTTACTGCTGTATTTTTTCATTTCAGAGATAACAGAATCAGAGTTCGCCTATTTCAGTTACACCTACATTGTTTACCCAGGTTTATCAAAAATAACTCAAAGGTCACTTTATTTTCACCCCAATCTGAGATCATCTAAAATTGTTGATTTAGATTCAATATTTTAAAAATCAATAGATAATGCCGGCTGTTTGGTGCATTCAGTCAACACACCAGACATAACAACTGGTATGGTAATGAACATATTGAATTTGATAAATATTGGCATTTAATTGAAAATTAAAACAATCACAAAAACAGCTGATTTAACATGTGCTTTATCTGCATTTTCCCATTCATGCTACTATATAATATATATACCTCTGTGTGTAGTAACTATCATTTTTAGCAAAGCAATAAAATATAAAATTATTTGAGAAAACCAAACAAAAGATGTCACTCACATTATCTCGCAATGACTGATCCAGACTGGGGACTTCTGGGAATACGTCATAGAGCGCGGATACATACGTCATCAAGGATTTCTCATCTGGGAGGGCAACATCAACATCTAGAGAGAAACATATGTTTAGAAATTTTGTATGTCCAGTATAAAACACACATACATGTATTATATATCAATATATGGCTATTTCATTTAACAAGGCACAGGACGTGAACGAGATCACACCATCAAATAGGCAGACACTATGAACCAGGAAAACTGTTCTCCTATTATGTTTACAAATTTCAAGAACAAGAAAAAAAATGTTGGCTGTGGTCATATTAATCAAGTGCTCACATCTTGAGCTAAAATTTAAGGCAATATGACAAAGTGGATTGTTTTCGATGAGAAGATTTATTGAAAAACCTTCAAAATGGCCGCCAGAAAACAAAGTGGCCACCCAAAATTTAAAAGTTCTAGAACTTGATATCCCCTATCATGTACAGGAAATCCGATGAGCGGTTTTCCTGAAATGGCGATGACAAGATTTTTCGAAAAACCTTAAAAATGGCCACCAGAAAACAAGATGGCCGCCCAAAAGATAATCAGCTCTAGTACTTGATATCCTCTATCATCTGTGCGAATTTGAAGGAAATCCGATGAGCGGTTTTCCTGAAACGGCAATGACAAGATTTTTCAAAAAACCTTCAAAATGGCCACCAGAAAACAAGATGGCCGCCCAAAAGTTAATCAGCTCTAGTCCTTGATATCCTCTATCATTTGTGTAAATTTGAAGGAAATCCGATGAGCGGTTTTTCTGAAAAGGCAATGACAAGATTTTTCGAAAAAACCTTCAAAATGGCCACCAGAAAACAAGATGGCCGCCCAAAAGTTAATCAGCTCTAGTACTTGATATTCTCTATCATTTGTGTAAATTTGAAGGAAATCCAATGAGCGGTTTTCCTGAAATGGCGATGACAAGATTTTTCGAAAAATCTTCAAAATGGCCGCCAGAAAACAAGATGGCCACCCAAAAGTTAATCAGCTCTAGTACTTCATATGCTCTATCATCTCTGCGAATTTGGAGAAAATCTGATGAGCAGTTTTCCTTAAACGGCGATGACAAAAAGCGGGACGATCACGACCACGATCACGACCACGACCACGATCACGACCACAATCACGACCACGATCACGACCAGTATGACGACTATATCCCACCGATGGTGTGATAAATATAAATATTTGCATGTAAATTAAAAAGTGTTGTTTTTTTGACAAAAATATCAGACCATTGATGAACATGTGGAAGAACATTTAACACTATGCAACCTGTTGGAATGTAAGGTTAAGAAACACAGATTTACAGGCTATGTACCTGCCACGTACTATCTATAATATCTAGAAAGTTAACCAACACTTTAGCTATCTATTGAGGGGTAGTAACCCTTGACATTAAAATCATCATTTTTTCTATAGGTGTCAGTTTGGGATGAACTGTTCACAGCTAGACTCCATTATAATCAGAGAGTATATAAACAACTAACAACAGTGCTATAGCTATATGTTTTACCCTTTCATATAGTTAGATTTGGCTTCTTTAGATGAGAGCTTCAAAGATACTCTGGCATTTATTTTTGAATTGAAAATCTCATTAATCTCATTCTCTTATTCAGAGTCGTATATACTATGCAGGATTTTTTAAATTATGCCCTTAGACAAGGAGTATGTTTTCTTAATATAAAAAAATATGGATTATATGAGCATTTTCGATACATGGATCATCATTTTCAAAAAATATCAAACTTCAGAGGTTAATTAATGCAACTTGAGCCAAAAATTATGACATCTAATCATTACTCAATGCATGAACAATGTTGCCTAAATGATTTAAAATATTGGCATAACAAGCACGATGCTTTAGGCATTAGATCACTAATAAATCATTGACAAATATTTCATCAATCATTAAATGGTCCATTTGTATTAATAAACAACATAAGCCAAGATAACCGAGGTATCGCCACCTGTTTGCCATATAGACACACGTGACAGGTATGATGTCACGTACAGAGCATTATAATCAAAGCATAATCACACTAACATCATTATAAATAACGACTGGGTCATAAACTATATTCTAAAAAGTAATAGCATTCCAAAGGGTAAGTTGTTAAATAACCAGAGGGGATATGCATGTGAACATTACAAGAGTTTGGGTCAATGGTTATAACCTACAGCAGGTTGATAGGTAAATTGAATGGAAAATTGCTGATGAAGTGGACCAGCTGAACAGTTAAAGTCCCCGTCTTAAGTTTGAAAATATTTTTTTATCATTCATTTACTATTTGTCATGACTTAAAAAGTTATTCTAGAGATTTTTGAAAGAAAAAATTTTTTGAAAAAAAAGTTGTGAGTATTTCATTTCTCAAATATTCAAATTTCCCGCCATTTTTCAAAATAAGTTGTAATTTTTTAATCATCAAATATTTCTTAATGCATTTCGAAAAAGATTATCTTTTTAACATCAATGCAAAGATTGATCAAAGGACACACTATTTCAATAATAAAATGCCATATTTAATGGACCACTTCAATGTTTTAGCATATCAAAAATATTTTGCACCATTAGTGATGTCACTAAGGTAACCAAACCTTTTTGAAAAAAATTGAAATTTTTTTTTTCGATGTCAATCTTTTCTAATTATGCTAGACTTCAATAGTATACCAATGTTGATTGTCTAACCAGGTTAAAAGGAAGAATATATTATGTTTTAGATATCATTGTACCATTGGTTTCTATGAGAACTAGAATTTTTAAATGCATTTTTCTCGGAACCATTTTCATGCACTGATAAGTTCATTTCTCGCTTATTTATGAACCGATTTTCTTAATTTTTTCGGCAAAAAACATGCGAGGATGAATGTTATGCATTGGTATGAGTTGTTGCTAATTAAAAGATATGTATGACCTCTAAAAGTTAGTTTTAAATAAATTCACAAATTTTGGAACAAAAAGTCTATCAAAAACCACTTTTTGAAATTAAAAAAAAAAGTTTCACATATCACACTTTGATAACATTGGGTAAGACTACAATATAAGCCAAAGTGGTTTAAACTTTAGATGGGGACTTTAAGGTTTTCACACGAATTGGTTACACAAGAAAATGTGATCACCGACTGTTTATATTTCCTGCTTATCCCATATTAGCAAATATTTGAGAAGGTTTCTGAATTTTTTATTAATTTCAAAAGCTTTTGTTAAATGTCCCATTTGATAATTCATAATTATTATTTCAGTAAATGAGACGTTATGTGTAAATATTATTGTGGATAAACAATTAATCAAGACTAAGCATGCATTACTGACTCATTTTCTTACTAGAACAAGGAAAATATTAATTTTTGATGGTTAATCCCCATTCCCTTTATTGGATAGCGGCTTCCTACAGGTTACACAGGAAGTGAAAATATGGGAACATGATGAGACTGGAGTAAAATCTGAACACTTCTCTATGTGAACACTTTTTGGTCTGAATCCTATTATCTAACATTGAGTCACATATTAAGAAACCTTGTGAACACCAACTAATCAAAATACTTTTAGCCAGTCCCAGTAGTGTTTACATAAGACAGATTTTACTGTATTGTTTATTTAGGAGGGATCGTTACACTAATAACTATATGGTTTATATAGGAGAGGAGGAGATGGTAACATTTACATGCTCAATTTATTCAACTCACCTTCTGCATCTAGTAGTTTAGTGACACCAAATTCTTTCTCTGCAGTGTTAAATGCAAGGTCCAGGTTCTGTTTAGGGGTGTTGGCTCGCACTTGTCTGAAATCTATGAGGTCTGGCCTGGAAACATATAATATAATATTATGTTTAAATGGAGCAATTTATTTGAGCATTATCAGTGTGACAAATGTAATCTTATGGAAGGAAGGGTGTAACACAAGAAACAAGGCATTAACATGCAAAATGTCTCCACCTGCCATTTGTTACAGACCACCAACTGCTAAATGCCAATCACTGAATACCCTCCACAAGACTATAACAATATGTGTTACAAAAGAGAGGAGTGTAAAACAGGAAAAAGGTGAAACAAAAAGAGAGGGTATAATACGAAAGGGAGGAGTTTCAAACAGTGCAAGATGGGCATAATATAACATGTACAAATGTAACATACAATAATGATTTAGATAATACTTATCTGCTCATGCTACTCATGATTAGGAAAAGCAATTCAATTTCTAACAAATCATACTGATGTGAGATAAATGTATTTCCTTAGCTAAGAAAACTAGAACATGTAAAATATCATGTTACAGTATTTGTTAGATTAATATTTAAGATGCAGTTGATCCAAAAGCAAAACAATAAAAAATATAGATATTTTAGCTTGAGAGTACATATTTGATCAATACTGTACAGAAATAACTCAAGGGTGCATATTGAGCTATATAATAGCACGATGTACATAATGATGCATATTGGAGATATTGATAGCGTTTCTGAATCAAGTTTTGCCAATAAAAACATGTAATGCTTTGCTCAATGAAATGTATCCCGACACAGTTAATACATAGCTCAATGAATTCAAAGCCATTGTTTAAATGAGAGATCAAGTTGATAGGATGAAGTGAATAGTTCCAACCTACCCAACTTTACGACTTCTTCTACTCAAACAGCCACATGTAGACCCCATCTCTACATAATAATATAGGGCACAGTGGTTGAGATAAAGAAATCAGCTGATTCAATATATCATTTTCTTTGATAAATCCTTTCTTCCAATGTATATACTGTGTATATGTTGTTGATAATATTGCTTTGATTGTGTCTGACAGCAAATCACATTATGCATCAGATTTCCAATTAAAGTAGATAACTTAAACCAAGACTATAACATCAATATATCAAACACTGAGCGCATCTGCTACACATTCTTCAACATAACATTGATTTGTCACTATATAAACTGAATGTATGTTATTTTACAGAGCAATTGTAATCCCTGGAAACTGCATCCTACATGTATTCATATATCCACAGTAATATGCAGCAGAGATAGCTGATGATGCTTTACTCCAGTATTGATGATTCTACACCATACAACATGTCAGTACAAATAGCATTCACTTGAGGCAGGTTTTAAACAGTTCCAATCCTGCATAAGAATGAATCTGGCCAACTACCTTTGCTCCAAGTATATACTAAATACTTATTATCATGCACCAAATGAACCAACCGAGAATAGAACTGTTAATCACGCACTATAATGAAAATATTTCCAAGGATCACCACTGATGCCATTCTTAATATATTGTCAAGTCAACTAATACTTATATATGGAGAGATCTATCAATGTACTTGTATCTTGGCTGTAATTGTTTCACCAGAGAGCTGGAGTTCCTAATGATATCACTCACACCTGTGTGCACCTTTATTCATCATAATCAATACCTTAATATAGATTTTATTCTGACGCAAATTGGACACACTCTGAGTTAATCCCTCATTCTATGGAGTAATATCTACATGGATATTCTATTCAACGTGCACAAGATCATGTTATTAACATGAATAAAATCCAGGTTATCGCAATCTTAAATGTTACTGCATTAAAACAAAGCAATTTGATCAATAAAATTGACTGAACAATACTCGTGTTGATCATTTACCGAGTCATATAAGATACTATAGGTCATGACAACTGTAAAGGTCGCAACATACTCTGGTGTGCAAGAAAAACTTGATATTTCTCCCTGTAAATTTTTTTTATTGCGATTTGAGGATTTAGTTACATAAAAGATGAATATAAATAAAAGAAATGAATATGTAACATGCAAGTCATGTATGTCACACCGAGCTTATTCAATTTGCATGAAAAATTCCAAGTCAAGTTATCAATATCATTTTATAGCATTTTAAGTATTGAGATATAATAGATGAAAGAATGGAAGGAAGATTATGAACATAACAACTGTCCAAAGACTAGACATAAAGATAAGGCAGGAACACTTGCCTTTCATTGATGGTGTAATAGTCATGACATAATGTAGATATAAAGAGACCAATAGATTTAAATTGAGAAATCCTTCAGTTTTATTTGCAAACTTGCTTGTTAACGGTTAAAAGTTAATTAGCCAGATTACTAATTCCTCTCTTCCTACCTTAACTGGTTTTATTAGATAAAATCTTAAATGTTAAAAATTTGGATCATTTTGAAGACATGGCCAAATAATAATGTTTATTGTTCAAAATGTTTGATTGATATGACGTTCATAAATAGCCAGCGCTAAATAATAGTTGCACATTTAGGTATATTGATTTACACCACTAAGGTATTCAAAATGAACTGATATGTTTTCTCAAAAAATATTTTTTCACAATACAAGTATTAATTTCTGAATCTATATTTTTTCTATGTAGAAAATCAGTGCAAATAAGTCATTCACCCAATAAACTAACTTTAATTTACATTTTAGAATTCTGTGTCAATTCGGTGATGAATCAGAAATATGCAAACATAAAAAATAAAATAAATGGATATTCTTCGAATGACATTCTGCGAAGTGAGGTATGCTTGCATCTGATAATGCTTTAAACTTCTTTCAAAAAGAAACTCACTGTAAATATCTTGAAATAGTAAGTGAATCAAGAAATATATTATAGGCACATTGTATAACCTCAACATACAAATTCCAATCCATCAAAGAATTCTATAATTCTTTTGTTACAGCAAAATGAGCTGGCCTTTGTCAAAAATGATTTATTACCCAGTATAACCCATACTGCAGTTATTCAGGGATCGGCATGTATCATGTTATCATGAAAACATTTCTCAACATACAGATTTAAATATTATAACTTTTTAGTTAAGATTCAGTATGCT
>CAIIXF020000053.1:0-40000 GCA_903813345.2 Owenia fusiformis
TGTCAAAACGTTTCTTCGATTTAAAATAACCTCAAAACGTAACGTCAATAATGACGTTCATGGACCGTATTGATCTGACGTTATTTAAATATTCAGCAAAACATCGATGGATGGTTGAATTTCAACATTGTGGAAATGGCTTCAAAATATTTGTGAGTTAAGGAAACGTTACAAAGACGTCAATATGTTCTCACTAAATCGGTTCATTACCAACGTTATTTTAACGTTAAAAGTTAACGTTGTCAAAACGTTCTTACGATGTGAAATAACCTCAAAATGTCACTTCGAAAATAACTACACGTATCGTCCAGATCCAACGTTATAAATAAAAAAATTCCTAACCCTGCTAGGAACGTTAGGTACCCGGTCGACCGGGTACCTGGTTACCCGTTTTTTTACACAAACCCTTCTGCATCCAACGTTATTAATAAAAAAAATTCCTAACCCTGCTAGGAACGTTAGGTACCCGGTCGACCGGGTACCTGGTTACCTGGTTACCCGTTTTTTTACACAAACCCTTCTGCAGCCCCTTGGAGACTTCCGGAATTGAACAAAGTAGTGAACGTTGCGATCTTTCAACTTTAGTTCATTGTTTTTCACCACTTTATGTGTAGTGTTTTCATTTAGGAGGCGGTCTTATTTGAATGCATCATTTCAGGTCTTTATGAATCAATAGATCAATAAGCAGACTAAAAATACAATTTACCAGCTTCTCTCATTGTGTACTGGGCCTGTTAGGCACGAAATACAATTTAGAAGTTTCGTTCGTTGCGTAATTGGGCCTTCTATAATCAGTAGCAAATGCTCGGAAAACATTTTCCAAAATATTTACTTCCGTTTCCCTTGAAGACATGGTTGGGTGACACGTCATTAGGCACATGATCAATACAGTAACTAGTCACATGATCAGACAAGTGTCAGTCACGTGAGCTTGCAAAATGGATGATCTAAATTTCAAAAAAATTCTGCTAAGATCAGCATCGACATGTTGTTGCCTTCATTGTGCGGTTTGGCTGCGTTCCACAATGTAACCTAGCAGGATGGATGACATAGAACAAACTGCTAATTAGACACACAGTAACATTTCATAATTTCGTTATTTTCACCATATGAACTTATACCGTGAATTTGTGTTTGAATTCTAGCATAGAGCCCGGCCACCTTTTTTTGGAGTAGGATCAGTAGCTCAATAAACATTCCTCCAGATGAGACACCAACAAGAAAATTTGGTCTCTCTTCTTCTGAACTATTCTTTGAGCCTATGAAATCCTACTGCAAAATGATCTGGCCAACATCTATGCCTCCTTGTAGTAGACTATTTAAGTAACACCCGCCATTTTGTTTTATATGAAAATGAATTTGTGATTCTTCATATTTTATTGCAAATTTCTACATCAGTCTCTATCGATTCGAACACAATTATGTATTGAAGCTACTCACCTTACAATAAGCTTCAATTGTGCACACGTGTGTTGCTTTATTACACTCAGGAAAGCGCTATAAACTGCTATAATCCTAGGAGTATGAAGAAACAAGTTTCCAACTTAGCGTGTTGGAGACGACTAACGAGTAACAACTTTCTTCAAAGTTGTTACTCTTCAAAGTTGTTACTCGTTAGTAGATCAAACCACTAGTCAGGTAGCCAAATGCAAAAAATTACGGTTAGGGTTGAAAACGGGTAGAAAGTTTTTTTCTGCATTTTCCGATACTCTACTAGGTATTCATCAAAATAAAAAAATGTGGCACGTGGTATATGTTGAGCATTTTTTACAAAACTTAATTGAAATTATGCAAAATATGAAAAGTGGGTGTGGCACTTTTGCCATGAAGCACTATGCTAACTGAACAAACACTTTTTAAAGCCCACTTAAAACAGATGTATAATCTTACAGTGAAAAATAGAGTGGAAATTTAGTCAATTTTTTTATCTAGATCAACGGTCATGAACTAAGTCAAATCTTACATTTTCTACATTCTATCAATTATCTTTGTCACCATTTATCGAAATACTTTACTCTTTTTTTCACGATGTAGATTAGAAACAGTCCTTTCATAAGTGTGCCATCTGTTTTTTAATTACGCTTACCAATTTTGAAATATGGCGTCCCCAAATTAGGTCACACCAAAACGTACTCCAAATTCAATGTATGAGTTATGAATTAGGGGTAGAATTTTGCCAGGAATTCGAATGTGCAAAACAAATTTCGATCCGACTTCCGCTTCGGAAAAATTTTTTGAAGTGTAAAATATGAGATACAGACTAAGCACAGCTAAACATAATGGAAGCCCATAAAAGAAAGGGATCTCAAAACCTTCTTTTCATAAAAATTTGGACACCAAAATGCCTAGGTCAAAATCTAGGTCAAATTTCAAAGTTTTTCCTTATTTTTGCGATTCTGACACTACAGATTAATTATATTCTTCGAAATTTTGTATACATGTAGCCAAGAGTGTGCTAATAGTGTTAGCCTTTTGCCGTCAGAAAGTATTTTGCCCCACTTTTGAGATATGGTGTCCCAAAAGTAGGTCAAACTAAAAAATTCTCCAAATTTAACGTTTGAGTTATGAATTAAGTATAGAATTTTCTCAGGCATCCGAATCTGCAAATCAAATTTCGATCCGACTTCTTGTTCGGAAGTTATGACATTTTGAAAGCTCAAAAATCGCTAAATTTGGTGTCCCATGTTATGTCAATGGGAAAATTTTTTTTGAAGTGTAAAATTCGAGATATTGACTAAGTACAGCTTAAAATAATGAAAGCCTATGAAAGAAGGGGACCTCGAAGGCTACCTAACTTCAAAATTTGGACACCAAAATCCCTAGGTCAAAATGTATGTCAAATTCATAGTTTTTCCTTATTTTTGCGATTCTGACACTATGTTTAAATGATTTGCTTTAAAATTTTGTATACAGGTACGAAAGAGTGTGCTTATAGTGTTAGCCTTTTGCCGTCAGAAAGTATTTCGACCCACTTTTGAGATATGGTGTCCGAAAAGAAGGTCAAAATAAAAAGTTCTCCAAATTTAACATATGAGTTATGAATTAAGGGTAGAATTTTCTCAGGAATCCGAGTCTGCAAACCAAATTTTGATCCGACTTCCGATTCGAAAGTTATGGCGTTTTGAAATTTCAAGAAAAATCGATCTGATGGTATCCTGATAGAAAGTCAAGAGTAGAGAAGAAAATATTGAAAATTGCATCCATCCTTCCTTTGTGAAACTATCGTATCCTTCTTATCTACCTTTCCTTCGTATCCTCTCCTTCCTATCCTTCCTATTCTATTCCTTCTTCATATTCTATTCTATCATTCTTTCCTATTCTATCCTATCATTCCTTCCTATTCTAGCCTATCCTTCCTTCCTTTTTCATCCATCCATCCATCCATCTTTTTCTGGATGACTCAGCTTATTTTGGATGACTCGGCTTATTCTGGATGACTCGGCTAAAAAAAGTCTAGATCTGGAGTCTGAAATTGAACTTCGTTCAATTTCCAAAGTCTAGTTATTATTAGACTCCAGATGTCAATCTGGAGTCTATTGTTTTTGCCAGTATTCTTCTTCTTCTTCTTATTAGACTCCAGATTGAAAATCTGGAGTCTATTGCTTTTGCCAGTTTTCCTATTATTATTATTCTCTCTTGTCACGTTTTCTCAGTAACTAGAAGACTTGGAGTAAATCTACTTACATGGTCAGTTAGGGTATGTGACCTAGTTTCTGGGAAATTAGGTCAAATTTTTATCTAGGTCAAAGGTCAAAATCTAGGTCAAATTATCATTTTGTCAATTATCTTTGTCATTTTTCGATATTTTTTCAAAATTTTTTTTTCAACGTGTAGCCAAGAAAAAGACGATTCGACTATGAGTAATCAATTTTTTGATTACTTTTACCGATTTTGAGATATTGCGTCTGGAAAGTAGGTCAAACGAAAAAGTTCTCCAAATTCAACGTATGAGTTATGAAATAAGTGTAAAATTTCCTCAGGAATCCAAATCTGCAAACCAAATTTCGATCTGACTTCCGGTTCGGAAGCTATAGCGTTTTGAAATTGCTAAATTTGGTGCCCATGTAAAGCCAATGGGAAAAAAGACTTTTTCGAAGTGTAAAATACAAGATATAGACTGAGCACAGCTTAACATAATGAATGCCCATAAAAGAAGGGGACCTCAAAATCTACCTAGCTTCAAAATTTGGACACCAAAATGCCTAGGTCAAAATCTAGGTCAAATTCATAGTTTTTCCTTATTTTTGCGATTCTGGCACTACACTTTTAGGATTTGCTTCAAAATTTTGTATACAGATAGCAAAGAGTGTGCTAATAGTGATAGCCTTTTGCCGTCAGAAAGTATTTTGACCCACTTTTGAGATATGGTGTCCGTAAAGTAGGTCAAAATAAAAATTTCTCATAATTTAACTTATGAGTTATGAATTAAGGGTAGAATTTTCTCAGGAATCCGAATCTACAAACCAAATTTCAATCCGACTTTTCGTTGGGAAGTTATGGCGTTTTGAAAGCTCAAAAATCGCTAATTTTGGTGCCCCATGTTATGTCAATGAGAAAAAAGATTTTTTTGAAGTGTAAAATACCAGATAAAGACTGAGTACAGCTTAAGATTCTGAAAGTTTATAAAAGAAGGGGACCTCGAAGGCTATCTAGCTTTAAAATTTGGACACCAAAATCCCTAGGTCAAAATCTAGGTCAAATACATAGTTTTTCCTTATTTTTGCGATTCTGGCACTACACTTTTAGGATTTGCTTCAAAATTTTGTATACAGGTAGCAAAGAGTGGGCTAATAGTGTTAGCCTTTTGCCGTCAGAGAGTATTTTGACCCACTTTTGAGATATGGTGTCCGAAAAGTAGGTAAAATTAAAAAATTCTCCAAATTTTACATATGAGTTATGAATTAAGAGTAGAATTTTCTCAGGAATCCGAATCTGCAAACCAAATTTCGATCTGACTTCCGGTTCCAAAGTTATGGCGTGTCCGAAAAGTAGGTCAAAATAAAAATTCGCCAAATTTAACGTATGAGTTATGAATAAGGGGTAGAATTTTGTCAGGAATCCGAATCTTTAAATCAAATTTCGATCCGACTTCCGGTTTGAAAGTTATGGCGTTTTGAAATTTCGAGAAAAATCGATCTGATGTTATCCTGATAGAAAGTCAAGGAAAAAAGATTTTTTTGAAGTGTAAAATACGAGATATAGATTGAGTACAGCTTAAGATAATGAATTCCTATAAAAGAAGGGGACCTCAAAAGCTACCTAGTTTCAATATTTGGACACCAAAATGCCTAGGTCAAAATCTAGGTCAAATTTATAGTTTTTCCTTATTTTTGCGATTCTGGCACTACACTTTTAGGATTTGCTTCAAAATTTTGTATACAGGTAGCAAAGAGTGTGCTAATAGTGTTAGCCTTTTGCCGTCAGGAAGTATTTTGACCCACTTTTGAGATATGGTGTCCGTAAAGTAGGTCTAAATAAAAATTTCTCATAATTTAATTTATGAGTTATGAATTAAGTATAGAATTTTCTCAGGAATCCGAATCTGCAAACCAAATTTCAATCCGACTTTTCGTTGGGAAGTTATGGCGTTTTGAAAGCTCAAAAATCGCTAATTTTGGTGCCCCATGTTATGTCAATGAGAAAAAAGATTTTTTTGAAGTGTAAAATACCAGATAAAGACTGAGTACAGCTTAAGATTCTGAAAGTTTATAAAAGAAGGGGACCTCGAAGGCTATCTAGCTTTAAAATTTGGACACCAAAATCCCTAGGTCAAAATCTAGGTCAAATACATAGTTTTTCCTTATTTTTGCGATTCTGGCACTACACTTTTGGGATTTGCTTCAAAATTTTGTATACAGGTAGCAAAGAGTGGGCTAATAGTGTTAGCCTTTTGCCGTCAGAGAGTATTTTGACCCACTTTTGAGATATGGTGTCCGAAAAGTAGGTAAAATTAAAAAATTCTCCAAATTTTACATATGAGTTATGAATTAAGAGTAGAATTTTCTCAGGAATCCGAATCTGCAAACCAAATTTCGATCTGACTTCCGGTTCCAAAGTTATGGCGTGTCCGAAAAGTAGGTCAAAATAAAAATTCGCCAAATTTAACGTATGAGTTATGAATAAGGGGTAGAATTTTGTCAGGAATCCGAATCTTTAAATCAAATTTCGATCCGACTTCCGGTTTGAAAGTTATGGCGTTTTGAAATTTCGAGAAAAATCGATCTGATGTTATCCTGATAGAAAGTCAAGGAAAAAAGATTTTTTTGAAGTGTAAAATACGAGATATAGATTGAGTACAGCTTAAGATAATGAATTCCTATAAAAGAAGGGGACCTCAAAAGCTACCTAGTTTCAATATTTGGACACCAAAATGCCTAGGTCAAAATCTAGGTCAAATTTATAGTTTTTCCTTATTTTTGCGATTCTGGCACTACACTTTTAGGATTTGCTTCAAAATTTTGTATACAGGTAGCAAAGAGTGTGCTAATAGTGTTAGCCTTTTGCCGTCAGGAAGTATTTTGACCCACTTTTGAGATATGGTGTCCGTAAAGTAGGTCTAAATAAAAATTTCTCATAATTTAATTTATGAGTTATGAATTAAGTATAGAATTTTCTCAGGAATCCGAATCTGCAAACCAAATTTCAATCCGACTTTTCGTTGGGAAGTTATGGCGTTTTGAAAGCTCAAAAATCGCTAATTTTGGTGCCCCATGTTATGTCAATGAGAAAAAAGATTTTTTTGAAGTGTATAATACCAGATAAAGACTGAGTACAGCTTAAGATTCTGAAAGTCTATAAAAAAAGGGGACCTCGAAGGCTATCTAGCTTTAAAATTTGGACACCAAAATCCCTAGGTCAAAATCTAGGTCAAATACATAGTTTTTCCTTATTTTTGCGATTCTGGCACTACACTTTTAGGATTTGCTTCAAAATTTTGTATACAGGTAGCAAAGAGTGGGCTAATAGTGTTAGCCTTTTGCCGTCAGAGAGTATTTTGACCCACTTTTGAGATATGGTGTCCGAAAAGTAGGTAAAAATAAAAAATTCTCCAAATTTTACATATGAGTTATGAATTAAGAGTAGAATTTTCTCAGGAATCCAAGGAGGATTGGCTCCCAGAGTGCACCACCGATATTCTGTCCCATATATGGGTATGTCGTAATACAAAATTCGAATTCAAACAGCCGCCATTTTGTTCACTTCAACATTTAAATCGTGAATTTTGGTCTTATTTCCAAACGAAAAATTCCAAAACTCACAAGGAATGATCGAGATATTGGTTCGAATCTTTTGAATTGTTTATTTTGAATTTATAGTCGGTTTTAATTTCAGAAAATAACGACATTTCGACGTTTTCATTGTTGGAAAATATCGAGTTTTGATCCTGGGAG
Organism: Owenia fusiformis; assembly: GCA_903813345.2. Classification (NCBI taxonomy): domain Eukaryota; kingdom Metazoa; phylum Annelida; class Polychaeta; order Sabellida; family Oweniidae; genus Owenia; species Owenia fusiformis. The sequence goes on from CAIIXF020000053.1 coordinate 7,392, forward strand.
CCAAACCTCCTTGTCAGGAATCCGAATCTGCAAACCAATTTTCGATCAAACTTCTGGTTAGATAGTTATAGCGGTTTGAAGTCTCGAAAAGTCGATATGATGATATCCCCATGTCATGCATATGGAGTCGAAGATAACATTCTTAAGAGTTGTCTAAATGTCTATATTCTAGCTGACTCAGCTTATAGTGAATGACTCAGCTTACAAGTAATTGGATGACTCAGCTTAAAACAAGTCTTAAATCTGGAGTCTTAAATTGAACTTGTTCAATTTACATGTCTAGTTATTATTTTTCTTTAAGAGTTTTTTCAATAACTATAAGGTATCCAGTAAAGACCATTATACAGTTCATTTAGGTTCAGTATCTAGTTGGTGGGAAATTGGGTCAAATTTTTATCTAGGTCAAAGGTCAAGAACTAGGTCAAATCCAGTACTTTGTCACTTTTTTCGATTTTCTCGGTCGTCCTTCGATATTTTTGATCAGGGTTTTTTTCATTGTGTTCCTCATAAAAAAGTAGGAAATCTAGGGTCGATTTAGTTTTTTGATATCTCAAACCGATTTTGAGATATGGCGTCCAGAAAGTAGGTCACACCAAAAAGTGCTCCAAATTCAATGTATGAGTTATGAATTAGGGGTAGAATTTTGTCAGGAATCGGAATCTACAAACCAAAGTTCGATCCGACTTCTGGTTCGGAAGTTATGGCGTTTTGAAAACTCAAAAATCGCTAAATTTTGTGCCCATGTTAAGTCAATGGGAAAAAATATTTTTTTGAAGTGAAAAATACGAAATATAGACTGAGTTCAGCTTAATTTAATGAAAGCCTTCAAAAGAAGGGGACCTCAAAAGCCATCTAGCTTCAGAATTTGGACACCAAAATTCCTAGGTCAAAATCTAGGTCAAATTCAAAGGTTTTCCTTATTTTTGCGATTCTGACACTACACTTCAATTATATTCTTTGAAATTGTGTATACATGTAGCCAAGAGAGTGCTAATAGTGTTAGCCTTTTGCCGTCAGAAAGTATTTTGACCTACTTTTGAGATATGGTGTCCAAAAAGTAGGTCAAAATAAAAAGTTCTCCAAATTTAACGTATGAGTTATGAATTAGGTGTAGAATTTTGTCAGGAATCTGAATCTGCAATTCAAATTCGAATCTGACTGCCGGTTCGGAAGTTATGGCGTGTCCGAAAAGTAGGTCAAAATAAAAAGTTTCCAAATTTAACGTATGAGTTATGAATTAGAGGTAGAATTTTGTCAGGAATCCGAATCTGCAAACCAAATTTCGATCCGACTTCCGGTTCCGAAGTTATGGCGTGTCCAAAAAGTAGGTCAAAAGAAAAATTCGCCAAATTTAACATATTAGTTATGAATTAGGGGTAGAATTTTGTCAGGAATCCGAATCTTTTAATCAAATTTAGATCCGACTTCCGGTTCGGAAGTTATGGCGTTTTGAAATTTCGGAAAATCGATCTGATGGTTTCCTGATAGAAAGTCAAGAGTAAAGAAGAAAATATTGAAAAATTCATCCATCCTTCCTATCTGATCCTATCCTATCCTTCCTATCTATCCTTCCTTCGTATCCTTTCTTTCCTATCCTTCCTTCGTATCCTTTCTTTCCTATCCTTCCTATCCTCTCCTATCATATCCTTTCTTCCTATTCTGTTCTATCCTATCCTTTTTTCTTATTCTATCCTATCGTTCCTTCCCATTCTATCCTATCTTACCTTCCAATTTTATCCATCCATCTTATTCTGGATGACTCAGCTTATTCTGGATGACTCGGCTTATTTTAGATGACTGGGCTTAAAAAAGTCTAGATCTGGAGTCTGAAATTGAACTTCGTTCAATTTCCAAAGTCTAGTTATTATTATTTTTCTTTAAGAGTTTTTTCAATAACTATAAGGTATCCAGTAAAGACCATTAAACAGTTTATTTAGGTTCAGTATCTAGTTGGTGGGAAATTGGGTCAAATTTTTATCTAGGTCAAAGGTCAAGAACTAGGTCAAATCCAGTACTTTGTCACTTTTTTCGATTTTCTCGGTCGTCCTTCAATATTTTCGATCCAGGTTTTTTTCATTGTGTTCCTCATAAAAAAGTAGAAAGCCTAGGGTCGATTTAGTTTTTTGGTATCTCAAACCGATTTCGAGATAACAGTGTCCGAAAACGAGGTCCAAAAAAAAGTTCTTCGAATCCAATGTCCAGGATATTAGTCTTATAGGAAATTTTCTCAGGATTCTGAATCTGAAAACCAAATTTCGATCTGACTTCCAGTTCAGAAGTTATGGCGTTTTGAAAATTCAAAAATCGCTAAATTTGGTGCCCCATGTTAATTCAATGGGAAAAAATATTTTTTTGAAGTGTAAAATACGAGATATAGACTGAGCACAGCTAAACATAATGGAAGCCCATAAAAGAAAGGGACCTCATAACCTTCTTTTCATAAAAATTTGGACACCAAAATGCCTAGGTCAAAATCTAGGTCAAATTCAAAGTTTTTCCTTATTTTTGCGATTCTGACACTACACTTTAATTATATTCTTTGAAATTGTGTATACATGTAGCCAAGACTGTGCTTATAGTGTAAGCCTTTTGCCGTCAGAAAGTATTTTGACCCACTTTTGAGATATAGAGTCTGAAAAGTAGGTCAAAATAAAAAATTCTCCAAATTTAACGTATGAGTTATGAATTAAGACTAAAATTTTCTCAGGAATCCGAATCTGCAAACCAAATTTCAATCCAACTTCCGGTTCGTAAGTTATGACGTTTTGAAAGCTCAAAAATCACTAAATTTGGTGCCCCATGTTATGTCAATGGGAAAAAAGATTTTTTTGATGTGTAAAATTCGAGATATAGACTAAGTACAGCTTAAAATAATGAAAGCCTATGAAAGAAGGGGACCTCAAAGGCTACCTAACTTCAAAATTTGGACACCAAAATCCCTAGGTCAAAATCTAGGTCAAATTCATAGTTTTTTCTTATTTTTGCGATTCTGACACTATGTTTTAATGATTTGCTTCAAAATTTTGTATAAAGGTAGGAAAAAGTGTGCTAATAGTGTTAGCCTTTTGCCGTCAGAAAGTATTTCTACCCACTTTTGAGATATGGTGTCCGAAAAGTAGGTCAAAATAAAAAGTTCTCCAAATTTAACATATGAGTTATGAATTAAGGGTAGAATTTTCTCAGGAATCCGAGTCTGCAAACCAAATTTCGATCCGACTTCTGGTTCGAAAGTTATGGCGTTTTGAAATTTCGAGAAAAATCGATCTGATGGTATCCTGATAGAAAGTCAAGAGTAGAGAAGAAAATATTGAAAAATGCATCCATCCTTCCTTTGTGATCCTATCGTATCCTTCTTATCTACTTTTCCTTCGTATCCTCTCCTTCCTATCCTTCCTATTCTATTCCTTCTTCCTATTCTATTCCTTCTTCCTATTCTATTCTATCATTCTTTCCTATTCTATCCTATCGTTCCTTCCTATTCTAGCCTATCCTAGCCTATCCTTCCTTCCTTTTTCATCCATCCATCCATCCATCCATCCATCCATCTTTTTCTGGAAAACTCAGCTTATTTTGGATGACTCGGCTTATTCTGGATGACTCAGCTAAAAAAAGTCTAGATCTGGAGTCTGAAATTGAACTTCGTTCAATTTCCAAAGTCTAGTTATTAGACTCCAGATGTCAATCTGGAGTCTATTGTTTTTGCCAGTATTCTTCTTATTATTCTTATTAGACTCCAGATGTCAATCTGGAGTCTATTGTTTTTGCCAGTATTCTTCTTATTCTTATTCTTATTATTCTTTAGGAGTTTTTTCAATAACTATGAGGTATCCAGTAAGGACCATAATACAGTTTATTTAGGTTCAGTATCTAGTTGGTGGGAAATTGGGTCAATTTTTTATCTAGGTCAAAGGTCAAGAACTAGGTCAAATCCAGTACTTTGTCACTTTTTTCGATTTTCTCGGTCGTCCTTCAATATTTTGGATCCGTTTTTTTTTCATTGTGTTTCTCATAAAAAAGTAGAAAATCTAGGGTCGATTTAGTTTTTTGGTATCTCAAACCGATTTCGAGATATCAGTGTCCGAAAACGAGGTCCAAAAAAAAGTTCTCCGAATCCAATGTCCAGGATATCAGTCTTATAGGACATTTTCTCAGGATTCCGAATCTGAAAACCAAATTTCGATCTGACTTCCGGTTCAGAAGTTATGGCGTTTTGAAAATTCAAAAATCGCTAAATTTGGTGCCCCATGTTAATTCAATGGGAAAAAATATTTTTTTTGAAGTGTAAAATACGAGATATGGACTAAGCACAGCTAAACATAATGGAAGCTCATCAAAGAAAGGGACCTAAAGACCTTCTTTTCGTAAAAATTTGGACACCAAAATGCCTAGGTCAAAATCTAGGTCAAATTCATAGGTTTTCCTTATTTTTTCGATTCTGACACTACACTTCAATAATTTACTTCAAAATTTTGTAAACAGTTAGGAAAGAGTGTGTTAATAGTGTGAGTCTTTTTCCGTCAGAAAGTATTTTGACCCACTTTTGAGATATGGTGTCCGAAAAGTAGGTCAAAATAAAAAATTCTCTAAATTTAACGTATGAGTTATGAATTAAAGGTAGAATTTTCTCAGGAATCCGAATCTGCAAACCAAATTTCGATCCGACGTCCGATTTCAAAGTTATGGCGTGTCCAAAAAGTAGGTCAAAATAAAAATTCGCCAAATTTAACGTATGAGTTATGAATTAGGGGTAGAATTTTGTCAGGAATCTGAATCTTTAAATCGAATTTTGATCCGACTTCCGGTTCGGAAGTTATGGCGTTTTGAAATTTCGGAAAATCGATCTGATGGTATCCTGATAGAAAGTCAAGAGTAGAGAAGAAAATGTTAAAAATTCATCCATCCTTCCTATCTGATCTTATCCTATCCTTCCTTTCTATCCTTCCTTTGTATCTTTTCCTTCCTATCCCTCCTTTCCTCTCCTATCATATCCTTTCTTCCTATTCTGTTCTATCCTATCCTTCTTTCTTATTCTATCCTATCGTTCCTTCCTATTCTGTCCTATCCTACCTTTCTATTTTATCGATCCATCTTTTTCTGAATGACTCAGCTTATTCTAGATGACTCGGCTTATTCTGGATGACTAGGCTTATTCCATCCACCCATCCATCTTTTTCTGGATGACTCAGCTTATTTTGATGACTCAGCTTATTCTGGATGACTCGGCTTATTCTGTATGACTGGGCTAAAAAAAGTCTAGATCTGGAGTCTGAAATTGAACTTCGTTCAATTTCCAAAGTCTAGTTCTTATTATTCTTTAGGAGTTTTTTCAATAACTATGAGGTATCCAGTAAGGACCATAATACAGTTTATTTAGGTTCAGTATCTAGTTGGTGGGAAATTGGGTCAATTTTTTATCTAGGTCAAAGGTCAAGAACTAGGTCAAATCCAGTACTTTGTCACTTTTTTCGATTTTCTCGGTCGTCCTTCAATATTTTGGATCCGGGTTTCTTTCATTGTGTTCCTCATAAAAAAGTAGAAAATCTAGGGTCATTTAGTTTTTTGGTATCTCAAACCGATTTCGAGATATCAGTGTCCGAAAACGGGGTCCAAAAAAAAGTTCTCCGAATCCAATGTCCAGGATATCAGTCTTATAGAGAATTTTCTCAGGATTCCGAATCTGAAAACCAAATTTCGATCTGACTTCCGCTTCAGAAGTTATGGCGTTTTGAAAATTCAAAAATCGCTAAATTTGGTGCCCCATGTTAATTCAATGGGAAAAAAATATTTTTTTGAAGTGTAAAATACGAGATATAGACTAAGCACAGCTAAACATAATGGAAGCCCATAGAAGAAAGGGACCTCAAAACCTCCTTTTCATAAAAATTTGGACACCAAAATGCCTAGGTCAAAATCTAGGTCAAATTCAAAGTTTTTCCTTATTTTTGTGATTCTGACACTACAGATTAATTATATTCTTCGAAATTTTGTATACAAGTAGCCAAGAGTGTGCTAATAATGTTAGCCTTTTGCCGTCAGAAAGTATTCTGACCCACTTTTGAGATATGGTGTCCGAAAAGTAGGTCAAAATAAGAAATTCTCCAAATTTAACGTTTGAGTTATGAATTAAGTATAGAATTTTCTCAGGAATCCGAATCTGCAAACCAAATTTCGATCTGACTTCCGGTTCGGAAGTTATGACATTTTGAAAGCTCAAAAATCGCTAAATTTGGTGCCCCATGTTATGTCAATGGGATAAAAGATTTTTTTGAAGTGTAAAATACGAGATATAGACTAAGTACAGCTTAAAATAATGAAAGCCTATGAAAGAAGGGGACCTCGAAGGCTACCCAACTTCAAAATTTGGACACCAAAATCCCTAGGTCAAAATCTAGGTCAAATTCATAGTTTTTCCTTATTTTTGCGATTCTGACACTATATTTAAATGATTTGCTTCAAAATTTTGTATACAGGTAGGAAAGAGTGTGCTAATGGTGTTAGCCTTTTGCCGTCAGAAAGTATTTCGACCCACTTTTAAGATATGGTGTCCGAAAAGAAGGTCAAAAAAAAATGTTCTCCAAATTTAACATATGAGTTATGAATTAAGGGTAGAATTTTCTCAGGAATTCGAGTCTGCAAACTAAATTTCGATCCGACTTCCGGTTCCGAAGTAATGGCGTGTCCAAAAAGTAGGTCAAAATAAAAATTCGCCAAATTTAACGTATGAGTTATGAATTAGGGGTAGAATTTTGTCAGGAATCCGAAACTTTAAATCAAATTTAGATCCGGTTCGGAAGTTATGGCGTTTTGAAATTTCGGAAAATCGATCTGATGGTATCCTGATAGAGAGTCAAGAGTAGAGAAGAAAATATTGAAAAATTCATCCATCCTTCCCATCTGATCCTATCCTATCCTTCCTATCTACCCTTCCTTCGTATCCTTTCCTTCCTATCCTTCCTATCCTCTCCTATCATATCCTTTCTTCATATTCTGTTCTATCCTATTCTTCTTTCTTATTCTATCCTATCGTTCCTTCCCATTATATCCTATCCTACCTTCCTATTTTATCCATCCATCTTATTCTGGATGACTCAGCTTCTTCTGGATGACTCGGCTTATTTTAGATGACTGGGCTTAAAAAAGTCTAGATCTGGAGTCTGAAATTGAACTTCGTTCAATTTCCAAAGTCTAGTTATTATTATTTTTCTTTAAGAGTTTTTTCAATAACTATAAGGTATCCAGTAAAGACCATTATACAGTTCATTTAGGTTCAGTATCTAGTTGGTGGGAAATTGGGTCAAATTTTTATCTAGGTCAAAGGTCAAGAATTAGGTCAAATCCTTCAATATTTTTGATCCGGGTTTTTTTCATTGTGTTCCTCATAAAAAAGTAGGAAATCTAGGATCGATTTAGTTTTTTGATATCTCAAACCGATTTTGAGATAAGGCGTCCAGAAAGTAGGTCACACCAAAAAGTGCTCCAAATTCAATGTATGAGTTATGAATTAGGGGTAGAATTTTGTCAGGAATCGGAATCTACAAACCAAAGTTCGATCCGACTTCTGGTTCGGAAGTTATGGCGTTTTAAAAACTCAAAAATCGCTAAATTTTGTGCCCATGTTAAGTCAATGGGAAAAAGATATTTTTTGAAGTGAAAAATACGAAATATAGACTGAGTTCAGCTTAATTTAATGAAAGCCTTCAAAAGAAGGGGACCTCAAAAGCCATCTAGCTTCAGAATTTGGACACCAAAATTCCTAGGTCAAAATCTAGGTCAAATTCAAAGGTTTTCCTTATTTTTGCGATTCTGACACTACACTTCAATTATATTCTTTGAAATTGTGTATACATGTAGCCAAGAGAGTGGTAATAGTGTTAGCCTTTTGCCGTCAGAAAGTATTTTGACCTACTTTTGAGATATGGTGTCCGAAAAGTAGGTCAAAATACAAAGTTCTCCAAATTTAACGTATGAGTTATGAATTAGGTGTAGAATTTTGTCAGGAATCTGAATCTGCAATTCAAATTTGAATCTGACTGCCGGTTCGGAAGTTATGGCGTGTCCGAAAAGTAGGTCAAAATAAAAAGTTTCCAAATTTAACGTATGAGTTATGAATTAGACTTGGACTTAGCTACCTCTAACTTTATTGAAAAACTCTCGGACATATACAAATCCAAAATTCCAAATAAAATCATCACTGTAAGGTCAAATGACCAGCCATGGTTCAATGATAATCTTAAACGTGAAATATCAAAAAAGAAAGTTTTATATAAGAAATTTTCAAAAGCTCCTAATCAAGTTAACAAATTCAATTATAATCAACAAGCTTCTAAAGTTTCCCAACTAATTGAACAAGCCAAAGAGGCACATGAACTCAAAACTATCTCATCAATTGACCAACTCAATAAATCTGATAAAAACTATTGGAGGTTAATTAAATCATTCCTTGGTAACAATTTACATAAAAATGATATTTCTAGTATCTATGATGATGTCTCTGGACACGACTTATCTAACAACCTTGATATAGCTAACCGATTTATGAGTTTCTTTGCCTCAAAAAATCATACTGATGCAACTTTTGATCAATTGCCCCATTTCCCAATTAGGACTAATTCTCTACTCATTTCCGCCCAGACCGATCAATTTGAGGTAATGAAAATAATTTTGTCCTTAGACACCTCAAAGGCATGTGGCCCAGATAACATCACAAACAAAATGTTGAATTTGACAGCCCATACCATTTCAAAACCTTTAGCCAACTTATTCAACAAACTTCTATCAAAGTGTACCTACCCGGATATCTGGAAAATTGGAAATGTTTGCCCAATTTTTAAGAAGAATGACAAATCAAACATCAACAATTATAGACCTATCACTCTTTTAAGCTGTATATCTAAAGTATTTGAAAAAGTTTTAGCTGATCGAATCAGGAAGCATTTAATTGACAATAATCTTCTTTTCAAACATCAGTCCGGATTCTTACCAGGTCATAGTACTATTCATCAACTTTTATCTATTGAACATTTTCTTCAGAGCACATTTGAACAAGGAAAAGCTTCCAAAACAATTTTTCTAGATATAGCGGCTGCATTTGACAGAGTACCACATAAGCTACTACTTCATAAACTTTCAGCATATGGCTTCCAAGGGCAAATTCAAAAAATTATCAAATCTTACCTTACTAACAGAAAAATTGCTGTACAGATATCTGGGGAACTTTCAAATTATTCTGAAAATGACTTTATCAATTGTGGTGTCCCCCAGGGCTCAATACTTGGGCCAATATTATTTCTCCTATACATTAATGACCTTCCAGACAATCTGGAGGGGCATTGCTATATTTATGCGGATGACACTTCTCTACATCATCCTTTTGACCCTAAGCATCCACAAGAAGTAGATGCAATAGCCAGATCTAACCTAATTAAAATTGAAAAATGGTCTGACACCTGGAAATTGGAGTTTAAACCTGAAAAGAGTTCTGAAATGATATTCCACTCATCCAGATCTAAAGTCGATAATGTTTCTGTTTCAAAGTTAAACAATGTTGAAATTACCAGAGATCACGAGCACAAACATCTGGGATTTACTTTTGACCCAAGCTTATCATATGACAAGCATATTGGAGAAATCATATCAAAAATACGAAAAATGTTGAACCCTTTAAAGGAACTTAAATATAAGTTAGGTAGTAAGCATCTAGAAACCATATTTAAGTCCTTTATTTTACCCCATTTTGACTATGGTGCTATCATGTACAGCACAGCCTCAAAGTTCCTATTACAACGACTCGACAGTCTTTATTATAAAGCTGCACTTTATTGTTCTGGGTGTATCCAAGGGAGCAGTTCAAAAAAGGTTTTAAACCTACTCAATTGGCCAACTCTTGAATCAAGACGCAGTATCCAGATTAACAACTTTATGTTCAAAATTGTAAATGGTACAAGTCCTCCCTATGTAACTGATATTTTTGACAAATTTAGAAACCATGCAAACAGAGTATTGAGATATAATGAAGCATTTAAAATGCCCATTAGATGCTCAAATAGATTCTCCACCTCAGCAATACCAGCTGCAATTTCAAATTGGATCAATCTTCCACCTGCTATTAAATCTAAGAATACTCTTTCGAATTTTAAAAAACACCAAAGAGTACATTTCCAAAAAACGCCCTCGATTTTGTCAACAAGCCAGCTTAATCTAACAAGGGTTCAAGAAATAGTTCTCAATAAAGTGAGAGCTGACCTATACTTCAAAGCCCAGTTCTACGCTCACAACTTTCAGTCTATTGACAGCCCTAATTGCACTTGTGGAAAACCACAAACTCTGAAACATTTTCTCTTTCAATGTGACTTACTTACTATACAAAGACAGCAATTCATGGACAAACTCACTGATCTCGAACCAAACATCTTCAGTCATAATCTCTCTCAAACTGATTTCATAGCTATTTTGAAAACAGGAATTCCCAAATTAAACATAGATGCAAATTCCCAAATACTACTTCTCATTGTTAATTTTATCAAAGACAATAGCTAATTCCCTCCTTCTTATCCATCTCTAGTATCCTCAAGTCCCGTCACACCTGCCCTAGTCCAAGACCCTGCCTGCTCTGCCACTTCAACTTCCACCTGCCCCCTATTCTTATATAATGCCATTGTGGCGATTTAAGAATTTACATGTCTGTATTTACATTTTTTTGTATTCTATTGAAATAAATTTAATAATAATAAAAAAAAAAAAAATTAGAGGTAGAATTTTGTCAGGAATCCGAATCTGCAATTCAAATTTCGATCCGACTTCCGGTTCCGAAGTTATGGCGTGTCCAAAAAGTAGGTCAAAAGAAAAATTCGCCAAATTTAACATATTAGTTATGAATTAGGGGTAGAATTTTGTCAGGAATCTGAATCTTTTAATCAAATTTAGATCCGACTTCCGGTTCGGAAGTAATGGCGTTTTGAAATTTCGGAAAATCGATCTGATGGTTTCCTGATAGAAAGTCAAGAGTAAAGAAGAAAATATTGAAAAATTCATCCATCCTTCCTATCTGATCCTATCCTATCCTTCCTATCTATCCTTCCTTCGTATCCTTTCTTTCCTATCCTTCCTTCGTATCCTTTCTTTCCTATCCTTCCTATCCTCTCTTATCATATCCTTTCATCCTATTCTGTTCTATCCTATCCTTCTTTCTTATTCTATCCTATCGTTCCTTCCCATTCTATCCTATCCTACCTTCCAATTTCATCCATCCATCTTATTCTGGATGACTCAGCTTATTCTGGATGACTCGGCTTATTTTAGATGACTGGGCTTAAAAAAGTCTAGATCTGGAGTCTGAAATTGAACTTCGTTCAATTTCCAAAGTCTAGTTATTATTCATTATTATTCTTTATTATTCTTTCCCAGTTTTCTCGATAACCATAAGGTTTTCAGTAAAGTCAGTCATTTGGTCAATTTAGGTCCAGAATCTAGTTCCTCGGAAATTGGGTCAATTTTTTATCTAGGTCAAAGGTCAAGAACTAGGTCAAATCCAGTACTTTGTCACTTTTTACAATTTTCTCGGTCGTCCTTCAATATTTTCGATCCGTTTTTTTTTCATTGTGTTCCTCATAAAAAAGTAGGAAATCTAAGGTCGATTTAGTTTTTTGATATCTCAAACCGATTTCGAGATATCAGTGTCCGAAAACGAGGTCCAAAAAAAATCTCCGAATCAAATGTCCAGGATATTAGTCTTATAGGAAATTTTCTCAGGATTCCGAATCTGAAAACAAAATTTAGATCTGACTTCCGGTTCGGAAGTTATGGCGTTTCGAAAACCCAAAAATCGCTAAATTTGGTGCCCATGTTAAGTCAATGGGAAAAAATATTTTTTTGAAGTGAAAAATACGGAATATAGACTGAGTTCAGCTTCATATAATCAAAGCCTTTAAAAGAAGGGGACCTCAAAAGCCATCTAGCTTCACAATTTGGACACCGAAATGCCTAGGTCAACATCTAGGTCAAATTCATAGGTTTTCCTTATTTTTTCGATTCTGACACTACACTTTAATTATATTCTTCGAAATTGTGTATACATGTAGCCAAGAATATGCTAATAGTGTTCGCCTTTTGCCGTCAGAAAGTATTTTGACCCACTTTTGAGATATGGTGTCCGAAAAGTAGGTCAAAATAAAAAGTTCTCCAAATTGTATATATGAGTTATGAATTAAGAGTAGAATTCTGTCAGGAATCCGAATCTGCAAACCAAATGTCGATCCGACTTCCGGTTCGGAAGTTATGGCGTGTCCGAAAAGTAGGTCAAAATAAAAAATCTCCAAATTTAACGTATGAGTTATGAATTAGGGGTAGAATTTTGTCAGGAATCCGAATCTGCAAACCAAATTTCGATCCGACTTCCGGTTCGGAAGTGATCGCGTTTTGAAATTTCGAGAAAAATCGATCTGATGGTATCCTGATAGAAAGTCAAGAGTAGAGAAGAAAATATTGAAAAATTCATCCATCCTTCCTATCTCATCCTACCCTATCCTTCCTATCTATCCTTCCTTCATATCTTTTCCTTCCTATCCTTCCTATTCTATCCTATCCTTTCTTCCTATTCTATTCTATCCTATCCTTCTGTCTTATTCTATCCTATCGTTCTTTCCTATTCTATCCTATCCTACCTTCCTATTTTATTTATCCATCTCTTTCTAGATGACTCAGCTTATTCTGGATGACTCGGCTTATTCTGGATGACTCGGCTAAAAAAAGTATAGATCTGGAGTCTGAAATTGAACTTCGTTCAATTTCCAAAATCTAGTTATTTTTATTATTCTTTATTATTCTTTCCCAGTTTTCTCGTTAACTAGAAGATATTGAGTCAAGTCTTATATATGGTCCATTTAGGTCCTAGATCTAGTTTCTCGGAAATTGGGTCAAATTTTTATCTAGGTCAAAGGTCAAGAACTAGGTCAAATCCAGTACTTTGTCACTTTTTTCGATTTTCTCGGTCGTCCTTCAATATTTTTGATCTAGGTTTTTTTCATTGTGTTCCTTATAAAAAAGTAGGAAACCTAGGGTCGATTTAGTTTTTTGATATCTCAAACCGATTTCGAGATATCAGTGTCCGAAAACGAGGTCCAAAAAAAAGTTCTCCGAATCAAATGTCTAGGATATAAGTCTTATAGGAAATTTTCTCAGGATTCCGAATCTGAAAACCAAATTCGAATCAGACTTCCGGTTCGGAAGTTATGGCGTTTTGAAAGCTCAAAAATCGCTAAATTTGGTGCCCATGTTAAGTCAATGGGAAAAAAGATTTTTTTGAAGTGAAAAATCCGAAATATAGACTGAGTTCAGCTTCATATAATCAAAGCCTTTCAAAGAAGGGGACCTCAAAAGCCACATAGCTTCAAAATTTGGACACCAAAATGCCTAGGTCAAAATCTAGGTCAAACGCAAAGTTTTTTCTTATTTTTGCGATTCTGACACTACACTTTAATTATATTCTTCGAAATTGTGTATACATGTAGCCAAGAATATGCTAATAGCGTTAGCCTTTTGCCGTCAGAGAGTATTTTGACCCACTTTTGAGATATGGTGTCCGAAAAGTAGGTCAAAATAAAAATTTCTCCAAATTTAACGTTTGAGTTATGAATTAAGGGTAGAATTTTCTCAGAAATCCGAATCTGTAAACCAAATTTCGATCCGACTTCCGGTTCAGAAGTTAAGGCGTGTCCAAAAAGTAGGTCAAAAAAAAAATTCGTCAAATTTAACGTATGAGTTATGAATTAGGGGTAGAATTTTGTCAGGAATCCGAATCTTTAAATCAGATTAAGATCCGACTTCCGGTTCGGAAGTTATGGCGTTTTGAAATTTCGGAAAATCGATCTGAAGGATTTGCTTCAAAATTGTGTATACAGGTAGCAAAGAGTGTGCTTATAGTGTTAGCCTTCTGCCGTCAGAAAGTTTTTTGACCCACTTTTGAGATATGGTGTCCGAAATGTAGGTCAAAATAAAAAATTCTCCAAATTTAACGTATGAGTTATGAATTAAGGGTTGAATTTTCTCAGGAATCAGAATCTTTAAACCAAATTTCGATCTGACTTCTGGTTAGATAGTTATAGCGGTTTGAAGTCTCGAAAAGTCGATATGATGATATCCCCATGTTAAGCTAATAGAGTCGAAGATAGCCTTCTTAAAAGTTGTCTAAATGTTTATATTCTAGCTGACTCAGCTTATTCTGAATGACTCAGCTTACAAGTTCTGGATGACTCAGCTTAAACAAAGTTTGAAATCTGGAGTCTTAAATTGAACTTGTTCAATTTACATGTCTAGTTATTCTTTTTTCTTCCTCCTCACCAAATTTCTCGTCAACTATAACAGCTTACTTAATCCAACTTACATGGTTAACTAAAGACTGAAACCGGCTTTCTGGGAAATTAGGTCAAATTTTTATCTAGGTCAAAGGTCAAGAACTAGGTCAAATCTTACATTTTCAACATTCTTCATCATATCTTCGTCAATATTCTTCGTAACTCCTTCATCTTTTTTTCATCGTGTAGCTTAGAAAAAGGCGAATCAAAGATATGACATCAGAATTTTGATTACTCTTACCGATTTTGAGATATGGCGTCCGAAATGTAGGTCACGCCTAAACATGCTCCAAATCGAATGTGTGAGCTATGAAAAAGATGTAGAATTTTCTCAGGAATCCAAATCTGCAAACCAAATTTAGATCGGACTTCCGGTTCGGAAGTTATGGCGTTTTGAAAGCTCAGAAATCGCTAAATTTGGTGCCTATGTTAAGTCAATGGGAAAAAAGACTTTTTCGAAGTGTAAAATACAGGATATAGACTGAGTACAGCTTAACATAATGAATGCTTATAAAAGAAGGGGACCTCAAAAGCTACATATTTTCAAAATTTGGACACCAAAATGCCTAGGTCAAAATCTAGGTCAAATGCATAGTGTTTCCTTATTTTTACGATTCTGACACTACACTTTAATAATTTACTTCAAAATTTTGTATACATGTAGCCAAGAGTGTGCTCATAGTGTTAGCCTTTTGCCGTCAGAAAGTATTTTGACCCACTTTTGAGAAATGGTGTCCGAAAAGTAGGTCAAAATAAAACGTTCTCCAGATCCAACGTATGAGTTATGAATTAAGAGTAGAATTTTCTAAGGAATCCGAATCTGCAAGCCAAATTTCGATCCGACTTCCGGTTCGGAAGTTATGGCGTGTCCAAAAAGTAGGTCAAAATAAAAAAATTCCAAATTTAACGTATGAGTTATGAATTAGGGGTAGAATTTTGTCAGGAATCCGAATCTGCAAACCAAATTTCGATCCGACTTCCGGTTCGAAAGTTATGGCGTTTTGAAAGCTCAAAAATCGCTAAATTTGGTGCCCCATGTTATGTCAATGAGAAAAAGGATTTTTTGAAGTGTAAAATACCAGACATAGACTGAGTACAGCTTAATATTCTGAAAGCCTATAAAAGGAGGGGACCTCGAAGGCTATCTAGCTTTAAAATTTGGACGCAAAAATGCCTTGGTCAAAATCTAGGTCAAATTCATAGTTTTTCCTTATTTTTGCGATTCTGACATTACACTTTCAGGATTTGCTTCAAAATTTTGTATACAGGTAGCAAAGAGTGTGCTTATAGTGTTAGCCTTCTGCCGTCAGAAAGTTTTTTGACCCACTTTTGAGATATGGTGTCCGAAATGTAGGTCAAAATAAAAAATTCTCCAAATTTAACGTATGAGTTATGAATTAAGGGTAGAATTTTCTCAGGAATCAGAATCTTTAAACCAAATTTCGATCTAACTTCTGTATAGATAGTTATAGCGGTTTGAAGTCTCGAAAAGTCGATATGATAATATCCCCATGTTAAGCTAATAGAGTCAAAGATAGCCTTCTTAAAAGTTGTCTAAATGTCTATATTCTATCTGACTCAGCTTATTCTGAATGACTCAGCTTACAAGTTCTGGATGACTCAGCTTAAAAATTAAAAAAAGTTTGAAATCTGGAGTCTTAAATTGAACTTGTTCAATTTACATGTCTAGTTATACTTATTTGGGAGGCCGGTTGCTATATAAGGTCTCCAGATTTTAGGGGGAAATAGTAAATCTAAGAAACTATGTTAATAATTTATTTATAGGTTATCATTTCTTGTTAGGTGAATAAATGATTGGATATTGATATTTGCATCATTGTTTGACTATATTTATTGTTCATAAATATCAGTGCTGTTTAATAACATTTACACTTTATTTATTTAAACAATTTTAATAATAAGGGTATAAGACAAGGTGATAGCGTTTCATCGACCCTATTTTCTATCTATATCGATGATTTAAGTAAAGGTATTGACAACCTAAAATGTGGTGTACACATGGGTAATGAAGGCATGCTAAGCTTGTTAATGTATGCAGATGATGTTGTTTTGATATCGAGTAGTAAAGATGGTTTGCAAAAACAGATTAGATACATTATATCGTTGGTCAAATACTTGGAAGTTGAAAATTAATACTGATAAAACCAAGGTGATGGTGGTATCAAAGAAGAAATATGAAAACTTTGAAAGTTTAGAGTTCAAATATGGTAAATCTTCACTTGATGTAACAGATAAATATCACTATCTTGGTATAGATATTACATATAACTTAGATTTTTCCTTAACTGCTGAAAAAGTAAGTTATTCTGGAAGTAAAGCGCTTGGAGCTATGAGGTCAAAGTACCTACAATTGAAAGGTTTACACTTTGATATTTACACAAAATTATATCACAGCTCAGTCGCATCGGTAATGGATTATGCATCTGGAATCTGGGGTCTGCATAGAAAAACTCATAGTTTTACCAATAAAAAATTGTTTATGCCATAAGGACCTTCTTGGGTGTCAGTAAAAATGCCCTATCAGCTTTTTAGAAGGCGAGTGTGGATGGACCCCAAATTATATAAGACATTTTATAGAAGGTATTCGATTATTGTATAGATAAGTTGTTAATTGTGAAGAGGCCATTATGGCAAAAAAGCATTTAGATGAGATTTAAGCTTAGCCAAATTGAAATGTGATTTTACCTGGAACGAAGAAATCCAGAGCATATGTAAAAGTGTTGACATGCTGAATATGTATGATGATATTAAAAAATGTAAAGATTTAAAAAAATTTGTGAATCAAATGAAAGGAAAATTAATGAAATTACATGAAACTCAATGGCTGGAGACAATTAGGGAAAAAAGAAAATTGACTTTTTATAAGAGCTTTAAATTATCTTTTCAAAGGTCTGAATATTTATTTTGTAATTTTTTGAGTAGAAAACAAAGATCTGTTTTAGCTAAATTTCGATCTGGCACTTTACCTTTAGAGATTGAAACGGGTAGGTGGCAGAATATACCAAGTCAAGGGAGATATTGTAGGCAATGTAAGAATGAAATAGGTGATGAGTTTCATTTTTTATTCAAGTGTAAAGTTAATCATAAATTAAGAGAGGAAATGTTTTGTAAAGTAAAAGGTATATATGATCTATTTGAGATTAAGAAAACAATGTACTTATTGAATTCTAAATCACTCTGTAAATATGTTTTTCAAATTTTTTGCTTTTGTCTTTGGAGGCTAAAGATAGATTCAAGTAAGTGTTAATTCTGACTTATCTGCTTATAATATGATTGTAATTGTGTCTCATAAGCCTTTGGAGGCTGGCCGTATAATTACGGGTGACACTGTAATAAATAAATAAATAAAATATACCCTCTCCCCCCTTTCCAATAAGCTTCAAGTGGTAGCGCAATCTATCAATAGACTTATTGAGAGATTTCTGTTGCAATTGATTTCAGCATTTTAGGATTCTGTTCCAGCTCCTCAATGCTGTTTATCAGATGCTTGTGATTGTACCATTTCCTTGAGATTGCACAATGTATGGCAATTAATTTTGTTAGCATCGGGGCTGTTGGGTGGGCAAGCATTGAGATCAATCAAATTGACACCTTATTCGCAAAGGAATGCATGCCAATGTCTCCCTTGATCTATGGTACGAGGCAATGTCTCAGGCAATGTCTCGTTGGAAAATAAAATCCTAATCTTTTAACAGAACCCTTTTAAGTACTTAAAGTAGATAGTAAAAAACACTGAAATTCATAAACAAAAGGTTAAGTCACAAAACTATACACATATAGAACCATTATTCACCTAACACAATGATATACTATAAATAAAAAATTAACATTATTTCGCAGATTTACTTTCTTTCTCCATAAAATCTGGAGACCTTAAAAAGCAACCCGGCCTCCCAAATAATAATATAAAACGTTAATATTGATTTCATGACTTAGTGTTATATGCTAAAATGTTCGAAAATAGATTACCTTTAAAATGATAAATAAATCAATGTATCATATTGAACATAGCTATTTTTATCCTGATTCAAAGTTGGGTATTGTTTTTTTGGCCCACCCTGTAGAAGGTCAAATCTGAATGTTAAATCAGATTTGAACTAATGAGTACTTGTAGATGATTTCGAAAATAAATGTCAATTCGAAACAAAGGAGTGGTATTGATATGGAGAACTGAATTCAACAATGTTTTTCTCTATAAACCAATCATTGAAAACATTCTGTTAAAAACACGGTATTTTATGTAATGTTGACTGATTGACGACAATTTAATTCGAAAATTATTAAGAAATATTTTATATAACTGTTTTTGTTAATTTTTTGTTTTTTAGTGCAATTGTTTTTGCTACTTTCTACCAATTCTTGGGAATGAAACAAAATGTCTTTCCGAACCTTGTTGGAACAAAATAGCATATATAACATGTTTTAGACCTCTCAATATTATAGTTATACAAAGGAATTTTTGGTTGATTTAAAAAAAGTTTTCAAAAAATTAAAACAAAAATCCCCCCCAAAATAGATAAAAATCAAGATAAACCTTTTATTTCATTAACAATGTACTTTTTTAAAATCAACCTAACTTTCCTTTGTACAATTAGCCTCTTAAATTACCTGATACTAAAAAGTCTAAAAAGCAGATAAAAAACACAGATGCTAACACAGATGTCTAACTTAGAGACACCAGATCCTGAAACAATAGTTTCTGATTCAGATCTTGAAAAGTTGCCTGATGCCTCAAACTCAGTGCTTTTTATTGAACTTTCTAAAATGAAAGTTGATATACAGAACATAAAGGAAGAACATTCAAATGAATTAAAATTACTGAAAGAAACTATCCTAAATCAAGACGCTGACATTAAATCGTTAAAACTCGACAACAAGGACTTAAGAGATAGGCTTCTCTTTGCAGAAGGAAGAGCAGAAAGATCCGAGAAAGAACTTGCAGATACACAAGATGAAGTTATGAGCCTGAAGGACCGATCTATGCGAGACAATTTATTATTCTTCAAAATTCCAGAGATCAAAGATGAGTCGTCAACTGATACAAGAAGAATACTGAATGAATTCTTGAAAAATGATCTAAAAATTGAAGATGAGATTATGATTGATAGGGTACACAGGATCGGACAACAGAAGCAAGACCTTTACCCAAGAAGTATCGTTGCCAAATTTAATCCTTATAAGGGTAAGGAATTAGTCCTTGCCAATGCATGGCGGCTAAAAGGAAGTGGCAAATTCATAACAGAACAGCATCCTAAGCCTCAGATTGAAAAACAGCGATACATGTATGAAACAAAGAAACAAATCCTACAAGAGAATCCTGACGTAAGATGCACCATCACTAAGGATAAAATGTTGGTGAATGGTAGATTGATATATCCCCTCAAGACCCCTATCTCTAATTCTGATACTGTCCAAGATGCCCTTGACACTAATCTGAAAAATGGTCCAGTGGTGACAGGCGCTGGAGGGTCTTACCAAGTACATGTAGCCAGAGTGCAAAACCTGACTGATGTGAAACCAGCGCTTCTGAAAGCATGCGGTGATCCATATGTTGCAAAAGCTACAAATAATAGCTATGCATTTGTGATCAAAAATGGTGCCAGGAAATATTATGATTTTCAAGATGATGGAGACAATGGTATGGGACGTACAATCAGGAATACAATTGCAGAACTTGGCCTCTCAGATACAATGATAATAATATCACGATGGGACAATGGTCGATATGATCCTGAAAAATGGAAACTTGTCTCAAAACTTATCAAAGACAAAATGGGTGACAATTAGCCTTTTTTGATTTATCAACGTAGCTCTACCAAAACACCTGGTATGCTTTCTGGAATAATTTATTCCAGCAACAAAACATTGAACATTCAACTGTTAATTCACCATTTATATTCTAAAAGTTTTTAATTGCAAGGGAAAATTGGAAAC
Organism: Owenia fusiformis; assembly: GCA_903813345.2. Taxonomy (NCBI): domain Eukaryota; kingdom Metazoa; phylum Annelida; class Polychaeta; order Sabellida; family Oweniidae; genus Owenia; species Owenia fusiformis. The sequence goes on from CAIIXF020000053.1 coordinate 27,695, forward strand.
TTTCCAGATTTTGTATAATGCTCTATTCAGACACAAAAACATAGTTTCTCAAGCCCATGTACTATATTCGGTTATTTAACCTTTTTTCCCCTGCATTTATAACTTGATGAATCTACTTGTATTTTTGATTCTGCGCTTTCTTTGAAAGTGGTAAACAGGAACATTTACACATTATAATTTACTCACCATTTACAATTGCCCTTGCATTTGTTTTTCACTTTTCATGAGGAAATGTTTTGATCAAATTGCCCTTGCAATTGTTTTTTCACTTTACTTCTCAGGTAAATGTTTTTGATCAAATTGCCCTTGCAATTGTTGTTTACTTTTGTCGAGGAAATGAATTGATGGAATTGCCCTTGCAATTGTTTATTTATTTTTCTAATATCTCACTATTAATCTTTATACTGGGGTGTATTGCATAATAAACTCTTACATTGCAATTGCTATTCACTTTTCATGAGGAAATGTGTTGATCAAATTGCTTTTTCTTTTATTTCTCCAGGAAATGTTTCTGATCAGATTGCCCTTGCAATTTGTTCTTCACTTTTCCCCAGGAAATGTTTTGATCAAATTGCCCTTGCAATTATTTTTCATGTTACTTCTCGGGAAATGTTTTTGATCAAATTGCCCTTGCAATTGTTGTTTGCTTTTCTTGAGGAAATGAATTGATCAAATTGCCCTTGCAAATGTTTATTTATTTTTCTCATATTTCTCCAATATTTTTAAGCTTTATTTAGCTCGCATAGTGAGCTATACTATTTTGGTAATCATTTTCAATACTAAACTATGTTCCATTATACAAATTACAATTCACTTTTCTGCCTTTATGGCAAATATCTTTTAATTTCCATTTTTGCATCTGTAGCAGTTATCTCGAGCCAAGAGATGCTCAATATGCTGCTATTTCTTGTACATATTTCTGCAAGCAAGTCACTTGCTCCCCTTTATTTTTATTCGTTATTTTCTTTCGTTACTTTAGGATCAAAGTATGAATTTGTACTGTTGACATTCAAGGCAATTTATACTGATAAAGGAAGCATTTACCCATATTTATATAAGGAAAAAATGATTATTCAACTTTCAATGCACTTTGAACTTGACACTGGCTAAATTTTTAAAAGACCTTCCATTTTATTCATGTTCTAACATTGATTTTTTGGACTTAGCACATGGACTAGATCATTATGATAATCTTCTATTAAATCCTCTTGACTTTGATAAACACTTAGCCACGGAAGACCAGTTTAACAATGTTCAAACTCAAATGCATAGCATTTCTCAACAGTGTAATTTTGATAATATTGACAAATTAACAAATTAACTCAACAATTAAATATGACTCATTTTCTTTACTTCATCTGAACATGAGAAGTTTACCAAAGAATAACTGGAAATTTGAAATGCTCAACTCTCTTAGTAAAAATTCGTTTTCTGTCATAGCAATGTCAGAAACCTGGTTAACAGAATCATCTGAAAAGCAATTTACATTAGATGGATATAATACTGTATTTGATTCAAGGAAACTTTCAAGAGGTGGCGGGGTTTGCCTCCATATTGCAAAAACTTACAATTTTATTGAAAGATCAGATCTTAAATTAAACTCTGATAAATGTGAATCTGTTTCCATAGAAATCAAACAAAATAAAGGGAAAAATATTTTGGTATCAGCTATTTATAAGCCACCTAATTTTAACTTACATGAATTTAATAATCTTTTTAATTTACACTTAGAGAAAATGGCATCTGAAAATAAGTTTGCCTATATTTTAGGGGACTTTAATGTTGACCTTCTGAAATCAAATGAACATGACCTTACAAATGACTTTTTGTGTCACTTGTATACTAATAATTTTATGCCTTTAATTTATTGACCCACAAGAATCACTAGTAACTGTGCTACATTAATTGATAACATTTTTACCAATGCAAATAATATCACCCAATCTGGTATAATTTTATATGACATATCAGATCATTTTCCAATTTATGCTGTAAGTAATAATAATGAAACACCTAAAATAAAAAAGCAAAAGATTCAATATCGAATAATAAATAATGAAAATTGTTCCAAACTCCAAGATGAGGTCGCAAATATTAATTGGCAAGATATACTTGATCCAAATTGTGTGAATAATGCATATAACTCCTTCATTGAGATTTTTACTGATATTTATAATAGATGTCTACCAAACAGATCCAGAATAATTAAAACCTATAATGATCATAAAAAACCTTGGATTTCTCTCGGGATCATTATTTCAGCTAAATATAAAAACAAACTTTTCATAAAATATAAAAAGAATCCTACTTTAGAAAACAATGCAATATATACACGATATAAAAATAAGCTTAACCATGTCATTAGAAATGCAGAAAAATCATATTACAGAAATAAATTTGAGACAAATAAAGGCAATATAAAGAAATCTTGGAATGTTATTAACGCTATCTTAAACAGAAATCCAAATCAATCTAATATCAACGATACATTTGATCTTGAAAATACACAAATCTCAGATGGTCTTGACATAGCTAAGAATTTCAATAATTTCTTTAGTTCAATTGGTCATAAACTTGCAAAAAAGATAAACAATAATCTAGATCCAATGGTAAATTTAAAGAAAACTAATTCAAATAATAACTCAATATTTCTAACACCTATTACTGAAACTGATGTCATGGCCCAATTAAAATCTTTAAAAGACTCTGCTGCATCTATAGATGATATAGAACCCAGAGTAGTGAAAACACTGAACGAATCTTTGTCAACTCCTCTTACTCAGATATTCAATTAAATTATCAATAACTACTGGTACATTTCCTGATGCATTAAAAATAGCATAGCAGAGTAATTCCAATTTATAAGAAAGGACTTAAAGATAAATTCAACAACTATAGACCAATTTCAATTCTCAGTGTATTTTCTAAAGTGCTAAAGTGTTCATGTAAAAGTGACAACATTTTTAGAAAAATATGAAATTTTATATTTACAACAATATGGTTTCAGGAAGAAGCACTCAACTTATATGGCACTTCTAAATTTCATTGAAAATATTCGTAGGTCATTAGATATCGGGGAAACTTGCATTGGGATATATATTGATTTGACTAAGGCTTTTGATACAGTGGATCACAAAATATTATTACAAAAACTTGAATTTTATGGTATTCGTGGAACAGCTCTTTCCTGGTTCAAAAGTTATCTCGAAAATCGAATTATGGTCACAGAAATTGTTAAGAAAGATGTCTTGATTGATCAATTTACAACTACAGATATGAGATATAGATCCGGTAAAAATAAAGTTGAATATGGTGTCCCTCAAGGTTCAGTCATAGGTCCCCTCTTGTTCATAATATTTATAAATGACATACATTTAATATCAAATAAACTAAACTTTGTCTTATATGCTGATGATACTAATATCCTACTTACCAATAAAAATTTTAAAACTCTAGTCTCAGATATGAATGCTGAATTAAAAACTGTTTCTAACTGGATGAAATCTAATAAATTAACTCTTAATGTTGAAAAAACAAAATATATGATATTTAATAAAAAGAAGGATCCTAATAAAAACAATATTGTTCTCAAAATTAATGAACAACCTATAGAAGAAGTTAAAGAAATCAATTTTCTAGGTGTCATTATTGACTCAAAGCTGAATTGGTCATCTCACATAAATGCTATCTGTACAAAAATTTCTAACTTGATAGGCCTTCTCTACAAGACTAGACATAGACTGACTTTAAATACAATGACCACTATCTATTATTCCATGATATATTCCTACTTAAGCTATTGTAACCTTTTATGGGGAAATGCCATAAAAACTCTTATTCAAAAATTGTATGTTCTGCAAAAGAAATTCTTGAGAGTTATCACCTATTCTGATCGTCTGGCTCCTTCAGGACCTCTCTTCTCAAAACTGAAAATATTGAATATATTTGACATCAATAAACTACAAACCGCTAGCTTTGTTCAGAAAACTGTTTCAGAATCACCAGAATTTCCTTTTCAAAAGTTCAAACATTTATTTGTTCCAGGAACAGCAATTTATAATCATGACACGAGAATTAATAAGAATTTAACTGTAAAAAAATTCAGAACAGAAATTGGAAGAAAATCAATCGAAACAAGTGGCCCATTACTCTACAATACTCTTTCACTTGATCTCAAAAAGTCTAAACATATCAAATTATTTGAACGAAAGTTAAAGTTTGATTTGCTAAGTCATTATTAGATCTTCTTTGAAAAATGCTTTCTTCTTATTACTTGTATTTTATTGTGATGCATGTTATGCTTTGTCATTTTTTTGTTTCCATATAACCTGACTGTTAATTTAATAAATGCTATATTGTATGTTAAACATGGAACTTATACACCCCTCGGGGTGTCTTTTCATGTCAACGTAAAACACTGTATTTGAAACATTTGAAATAAAGTGAATTGAATTGAAAAAAAAAAAAATTACAATATTGTGAGACCTAAACATGTTGTGTTTATGTCGTTTTTTTTCCAATGAGGTTCGGAAAGATGTTTCATTTCACTCTGGAAACATGATACCAAAAACAAAACAAGTGTTTGATGTGTTTTCTAAAACAATATATATGTGTGAAATTCTTAGATTTTTTATGACTGATTTAAGAGAAACGTGTGTTCAAAAAGTTCTCCATATCGATACCACTCCTTTCGAAATTTTAACCATTTTCGACGTTTAGAATGCCATTTAAGGTCAACTTCAAATCTAAAGTCAGACATAAACTTCTGAAAAATTGAAGATGATTTAAAAAGTTTGGTCAATTATAAGCCAAATCAAAATAAATTGACACTTTTGACCTTAAGAAGGCAACTGAAGGTCAACTTTCAAATCTAAAGTCAGATTTGAACTAGATGAATTTGAACACAAAAATGAAGCCTTAAGGCCCCCTCACATATGAACGAATCCACCAAACGCAGCCTGACGCATGTGGTAAATTAGTCATTTCTGGCGAATATTGAGCGAAAATGTTTAAAAATATGTTACATAATAGAAAACATAACGAATAGTAATGTAAGGTAACTATTTGTTGCGAATGTTTTACGAAGTGTGACGAATTACTACTTTTCTTCGCTAAGATGCGTTGCGTCTCGCAAACAACCTTTGACATCCCCTTCAGCGAGTAATAAGGCATACATCCGAAATAAAGCGTAATTATGCGCATTCTTCCGAATCTGAACAAAGCCTTACGAAAAGCAGGAGGCGTCAGCGATTCCCGTCAGCGATTAACAACGCATACATGCGAACCATAGCGCAATTGTGCGCATGCTTCCGAATCTAAACGAACCTTTGCGAAAAGTGTAAGGGTCAATTTACTTATTTTTATTTTGTAAATTTTGTTGTTTACATCTAAATTTTTTGTTGTAAACATATTTTCTAAATAAAGTTTATTCTCTTAGTATAATCATTTGTCTTGTTAAAAGCCAGATTAAGTATTCGTAATGTTGGTCATGTTTTCGAAAGGAATATTCAAAAACGTTGTTGCTGATTTGGATGTACATTTTTGCAACACCGAAACAACATTTTCCCCAAGGCATACCTCAATTTTATTAAACGTTTTTCATTATCAACTTCAACACAATTTTAATGTTTATCACCACTTTCCAAAAGTGTTGATATATTATTATAGCCTCCCAATTTTAGTATTGTTGGCTGTGGCCATTTTGTGGTCGGTCATCGGTGTTCGGCCAATTCTTACAGCTTTGTAATAACTTGTAATTGGTGTAACTTTGTAATTAGTGTTTAGATTGACTTAAGATAAATTTCTGTCATCAACTTCTCAATTAGTTCAAGCCTTTTTTTGGCAATATGTTCTGTTGCCGTGCCAATATACGGGGTGACACAAAAAATGCCACCCACTTATTCTGGAATAACTTTGTCAATAACGACGGAATCTTCGTAATTTTTTATCAAAGATTGATGTACTTGAATTGCATCAAATACAATTTTCTGAAATTGAGATTTCTTTCTTAGCCATTATTTGTGTCATTTCTGTATTGTTTTCACATATTTTATCATTTAACTGTCATATCTACCCATTTCCTTCATAATTTGTGCTATATTTGAGGAACTGACTCACTTTTTAAGTAAATTTAAAAAAAAGAAAGATTTCTAAATTACATTTTTGAACGATTTTGTGTCAGAGCATGCCTCCGCGGAAAATGTGATATCTCTTTATTCTTAGTTATTGATGCAATGCAAGCATACTAATCTTTCTTCCATTGAACACTCTATCTACACATAAAAGAAAGTCATTCTGAAATAAGTGGGTGGCATTTTTTGGTGTCACCCTGTATTTAATATGGCTCTTCTGACATTTCTAACATAGTCTACCTTAATTAAGAGGTCGTAGTCAACACAGATTTGAAATTCATACAGTGATCATCCATTGGGAATGTTATTAACACGTACAATTGGTTACCATGCCAAGCAATTATTGTAATTACTTCAGTTTGAATGAAATATCCCTATGTTTTATGGTTTTGGGTCGTACTATTTGATATTAGAATGGAAGGGGAGGGGTGTGGGACACTGTTTCTTTTGACGCTTGAATTTCATTTGGGATAGTTGGGGTTTGTTTTTAATGACAATATTCGCTTAAAGATTTTGTTTCTCTTGTGTTTTCTGATCATGTTTGGTATTTTCCCTTTGATATTATATCAATACATTTCTTATTATTCGACTCGTAAAACAAAAATACGTTTAAACTAGTTTTTACAATTTATGTCAGGCAAATTACACTTAATTTCAAGTTGACACAGTGCTTTAGATTATTTCTCAAAGTCCAACCTTTAATTTGGCACGATCCTGTCTTGCCATGGTACACTTCCTGCTGGAGAGTTGACCCAGTGCTTCAGAGTATTTCTCACAATCTTCCCCTTTTTGTTTGCTGTGTTGTGGCCTCTGATATTGACAGCCCTGGCATCTTCCAAGTTGCGATCTCTCCTCCGTTCCCCAGGAACCATGTCGCCTCTTCTGTCCTCTTGGTCAATCAGTGCATTTTGCATTATAGGGTATCTCATTCTCATCAAGTTGTGGAGAATGCAGCATGTCTTGACTATCAGCCTCGCTGTGGATGGCTTATGGTTCATCGTTGAGAGGAGTACCTGAAATGTTATTATGCGTTAAATTGAATTAATTTGAAAATACGGATTAATAGTTAAACTGTTATAGGTCGAATGTGGAACTCAGTTGGTTCCAATTTATGCGCATCTTTCAAATTATTTATCAAACAAAACATACTATTTTCATGTCTCAATTAGCGGAAGTTCGAATGAAGTCTCATTTACTCGAAGTCGAATAAACGTATCTAGATAGTCCCAGGAACTTGGAGTTTAACTGTTTGTTTCGCCGACAAATATTATAAATTACAATGTACCTGGAATCGGTTGGCCAAAATTCCAAAGGCGTTTTCTGAAACCCTCCTAGCCCTCGATAACCGGTAATTTAGAATTCTTTCCTCTCTAGTGAGGGTTCTATGTCCATAGGGCTTCTGTATGTGATCACTGAGGCTGAATGCGTCATCCCCTACCAAGAAAAAAGGCATATCGTTGGGAAATGGCTGTTGGTGTGGAAATGCGATCGAACCATCCTGCACCATCTCGAAGAATTCCGATGCATTATAGATCCTGGCATATCCATAACCATATCCTGAAATTATACATGAGTAAGAGGATAAAATACTGTCAGTATCCATTGCAAATATAGCTATAATTGTATTAAATCTATATAATTATAACATTAATGCAGTAACGTATGTAGAGCTTACTCACCACCCAGATCACACCACACGAACTTGTAGTCTGAGTCGACAATTCCAAGTAAGATGATGCTGTAGGAACCCTTATAATTATAATATAAGGAACCAGAGCTATTAGGCTTTCTGATGGCTATGTGTTTGCCATCAATTGCAGCAACACAATTTGGAAAGTTCCACTTCTCGAGGAAACCATCAGCCAATTGTTTCCATTCTTCAGGTGTGGAGGGGGCTGTCATGACCTCATCAACATATTCGTCACATATAGCTTGACAGACTTCTCTTACCACTACAGAGAGGGTATTCTCAGCAACCCGTCAGGAGTACTGAATGTCAGAGTACTTGACACCAGAAACCAGGTGGCGAATAGTGGCAGCTAGTTTGAGGCCTGGACCTAAAGGCTCTCTGTACCAGCTATGTTGTTTCCATAGCCGAGGACGGACCCTCTCAAAGATTTCGTCATACATTTCTGTTAGCACACAGAGGAACTTTTTGAATGTTCTGGGGTCCTCTCTTCTCAGCTCCACCATGAGCTGATCATATATGCCGAATTGGCGCCGTCTCTCTGGATTCAACCATTGTCTACTCCAGATGCCACGTCCTCTGACTCCCCTTCTCCGCCTAAAACGGCCTCTGATGAACTCATGAATGTTAAGTTGCTGCGTTAAAACTTCTTGCTGGGCCATAGCAGCCACATACTACAGCCTCAGTCGATCTGTGTCTTCCATGACAAAAGAATTATTTGATTTAATTTGGTATTCTCTCAATTATTCAGCTTAACGTAGATCCAATTCGTAAGTATTCGTTCCACTGCGTACAAGGTTGCAAACTGCCGCAATGGTTCGTAATGGGATCGTCGTCAGTCGCTTGATATGCAAATTATGGGGATACGACCTTATCCCCAGCGACCTGTAACGTCACTTGACGAAGCCAATGCGAAGGTTAACCGATCGTTAACGCATTGAAACGAAACAATTTTTTGAACATGTTCAAAATTTTCCGACGAAAAAGACTAATTTCAACCGAGGTAAACGCTGACAAACGCATCTATACGAACACTGCGACGTACTGTCACGAACTCGTACTAATGAGAACGAATTTGACTAATTTCCTATTCGCCACTATACGCAAGTTGACGTAAAGGGGTTTTCGTTCATATGTGAGGGGGGCTTTATTCATTAAGCCAGCGTAAATATTTCCATTTACGTCCAGGTAACTCAATTGTGCGTATGACGTAAAAACATCCCTCCCTCGCAATCATACACGTACGCGGATTGAAGATAAGCGTTTAACTTTTCGCGAGGACTTACACAATCAAGATAATAACTATATACACTCATATCATGTCCCATTTTTTGACCACGTGCATGTACGTATTCGAATATGATTGCATCGTTCATACACGCGTAATTTGACGCGTTCCTCGTTGTCACGGTTGCGTCTTTATGTTTCCCTATGTAAAAGCTTACTGTTATGTATTCCATTTTATTTTCACCACATTCCCCGGCAAAATTATGCCTGATAAAAAAGACGAGTAAACTTTACATCTTCGGAAAATAAAGCGCTCATAAATAAAATTGAACTTGAACAAGATGTTATTAATAATAAACAATGGCAATGGTATTTCCAAAAAGAACTATACCTCGTACAATTGATTTTCACAAAATTACTATTTGACAAGTTGAGTAATATTAAGGCGTCAAAATACCGAAACAAAACAATATGCAATATAAGGCGCAAATCGACTTTTAACGTCAGAAACGACAAGCGTTACATTTTGTAAAAGTTTTGTCAACCTTTAAAATAAAATGCTTTATCCTAATTCGATCCTGGTACAATTCACAGAGCAACAAGATCTCGAGGACAATATTTCTAAAATGTTTTTTGAATCTGAATTGTCCCCAGGTCCGTGCATGTCATATATTGTTTTGGCAATACCTGAATTAATGGGGGAAGGGCACAACTCGCCCGTGTTTGGGAACTTATGTCCATACTAATTCGCTGTATCAACTCCAAAATTAAATGCCTCATTAATCTAAACCTCGAAGGAAACTTCATATCGTCAAAGATTTCGAGGATGCGCACATCTACCACCAACGCCATCTTGGCTTATAGTACGTTCTTTCTATTACGAATGATGGCGCACTGGTATTTGAAAAAGATTTACATTGAACGTGTATGACTAAAAATTAATGACCCTACAGGTATCTATTTGACTACCTAGATACTTAAATATGTCAAGCAAATGACAAATAATTTTAGCATTATACACATTACGACTAATACTAAAAAATGTCGTTGTAATTGGATACTGAACGTATGAATAAACAATGTTTTTAAGGCTGGACGTAAAGTTAGACGCGTACGGTGAAAATACTCGATACAAATATTTTTAAAGATCCACATGACTTAACGTTCATCGTAAAGTTACGTTTGCTTTATGAATATCAAAATAAGTTTCCAAGAGTTCACGTTCGCGATGTGAGAATCGTGGTTCGAGTGCAAGGAAAGTTCGCATGGTCAGAACTGATGTTCGCTTTAGTGATAGTCAAGAAGGCCTATATATACCTTGTGTAATGTATATGACCTAATATAATTATATTTTTCTTTAAGTGTTAGGGTGTGGAAGTTTACGTGTTTCTGGTTTGCCCGAGGATTCTGGTATGAACGGTGACTATGAAATTAATGGCGACCCCAATGCACTATTACCACGGTACACGAAAGAGGGTAATGCAGAGTACAACATGTATTTTGTTCAGAATTCCAGAACACAAGGCAGATGGGTAATCGCTACTAAGTTTCATTCGACCCTTTATGATGCTCGTTCGAATATTGTCCCTTTTGGCTCTAATCAAATTGATCCATCTGGAACCAGCTGGGAATATAAGGAAGGATCTACAAGGATGACGCAGAAAAATTCAAAGTGGGTTTGTCTCGATGGTATGTATATTTAGTTTTTTGGTTCTTTCATTTAAATAACCATTAAACATTGTCAGAGCTTAAACAATGCATAAATGATTATTTACAAAGTAAATACTAATAGCATAGCGACATCTTTATTATCTTACTATAACCGACTCTAAGCGCATTCGTATTTTAATTCGATTTACACTTAGTAATAGTTGAGTAAAGCTATTATTGGCCAAAAACACTTTGTTTAGAAGCAAAATGTCATTTTAAATGATTTGTATTTAAGTTTACAAAGCATATCGGTAAAATAGGGGGAATGTTAACAATAGTAAAAATATTTGCAAAATTAAAAATGATTTGAACAACTAATATTGAAAATGCATTCGTATTCAATTTTGCCAAAGTCTTCTGTAAATGAGATTAATTGATAATCTATATTGGGTTGACATGATGAGTCTGGGACTACGTAGAATAATCGTTTTATAGTCGTGGTTATTTACGTTTCGGGGAGCTTTTACGATTGACATAGTACTCGTACTTATGATGAAGCTCTTTCGAATATACATTAGGCAACGTTCAAAATTACATTTTCAGAAAAATCGTTTTCATTTTTAGTCAATTTTTTCACATATATTTTTATTTATTTATTATATTCTATTTTTTATTTTGTTTTCCTAAATTTCAAATAATACAAGTACAATCACAATAGTGGAAGACACCCTAAGGGGCATATTATCCACGTTATATTAAACAAAAAATATTTACAAGTAGCAAAAACTAATACAAGAAATCAGTGCGCATAAGAATTAAATATCGACACTAAATATTTCACATTAAGTTGGTCTCATCCTCCATCCTCCTCTTCCCACGCTAAAAAGTGATCTTTTTCGCGCCAGTTATCTCCAGAAAAGTTAGACTTTAAATAAATAATGTTTTTAATTGTTGAGCAAGTGTAATTTTAAATTCTTTTTGAAGGTGGAAAGAGTATGAGAATGAGTAATTTTATGGCCCTGTCTTAGTTATTAGGACAGTCTACAGCAAGCATTTTGGGAAGTCAGAGGGCCACTTGTTAGATACAAGTACTCAAACAAGATATAGCATTCAGTCTCAAATGATGTGGAGTAGTTAAAATCCAGTTTCAAATGTAAACATCATTTATGTGACATTAATCAACATGCAAACATTGATATCGCCCATTGTTTTTTCTGTCCTAATATTAAACAAATACTGGATGATCAGGAGCTGGATATGGCAGAATACCTATTCGAGAAAAAATATTGGGCGAGGCAGCAGCCGAGCCCAATACTTTTTCGAGGATAGGTATTCTGGCCATATCCAGCTCCTGATCATCCAGTATTTGTTTTATTATGCACCTCCCAATCAAAGTTAAGTGGAGTACTTACTGGAGTACAGGCTTAAACTGTCGTTTAGTTGACATTATTTTGACATTTATTTTTTTTTTCTTTCAAAACTCAGACGACTTCCGGCCAGTTTATTCGCTACACTGGACGAAAATATTTGCCCCGGGAATTTAATTTTTATTTATTCGAGACGTTCTTGCAGAATTATATGTAACTTTTGAATGATAAGGGTAATTGTGAT
>CAIIXF020000054.1:0-39817 GCA_903813345.2 Owenia fusiformis
AAGTATATATTGATTGGATTTTACACCCGTCGGCTTCAATGATTATTTGCCTCTAGATGATTTATCGATTTTCCATTTATACAGGGCGTATAAAAATTGCCAATGGGCTGCTTTTCTCCGCCTTAATGCACAGATGACTCAGACCTTAGCCATAAATGTCATGGAGAAATGAGGGCATCTTTTTGTGCTAAGAAGTGGTGGCAACTTAGAGGGGTATAGGATGTATTCTTGCAAATGTATGAGTATTAACACTTTACAGTCTATGTCGCGCATCACATACTTTCTTTCATTATACTCTATGCCCCAATGCACTGGCTTTTGCAATGTTTATAACTTGGCCCAAAGGTAAGTTTGACCCCCTTTGCTTAAGGAATGATTACTCGCCCAACCATGACCCAATATCAACGAATGATATACCATTAGAAGGAAGAGACACATGGCTTTATGGTTCATTGAATGAAATGCTGTTATCACTGGTTTTGTGCTTTTCAGAGATGACAATCTGTTGCGTTTTTTTATACGCACTGTATAGTATTTAATTTACCCTTTTTGGTGGGACGGACAAGAATAATGTGGGAGGATGAGTGAACTGATAACTATATTAAATGATAAATACAATTATTATTAACCATATTAATGGGCTAATATTCTCACGCAATTTAGAAGAAGTCTAACGTTTTTTGGGGTACCATTACCCCATTAATGTTATTAACATGACATTTTACTAGGGAAATCCCAACAATGTGCAAATGTGAATAAATCTATATTCTGTTGATAACGCTGCACTGTGAAGTCCAAGCAAAACTAAGGTCAGTAAAAACGATGTTTATATAGTGACGACATATTATACAATGCAGAAGTGACATCTTTGTATAACAAGCATAAAATGTTACATCTCCCGTTTAAGTTGATTAACACTTGATTTAAAGTTGATGGAAAAATTAGTATTTCCCTTATAGAAATATTGCAACAAACAGCAGTTATAGTTAAGATGTAGAACATAGTCTGATCTTAACACTAGAGTTAATGTTCACACTGTATCCATACTATACTATATCCATATATTCTGATAAAAATGGTCTCATCGTGTGATTTTTTCACATATCTCTCTCATTTTTTCAGAAATGTAGATTATGTAATTACACATACAATGCTTAACTACTGTAGCTAAATCTTGAATTAATTTTGAGATAAGGTTGCCATGGTAACCTGTTTTGGGGTAGGCAGATCAATTAAATTATAATATTAAAAATAACAAGGTATTAAAAAGGAAGGTATGATCACCGTTGATTAACATCCACAATCTTGTTGCAAGAAGAGCTTGCACATAGAGAATAACACTAAGATAATTTAAGATGCAGCTTGGGAACTGAGAATTATCTAACTGTGTATAATAACAAACAAAGGCAATAAGGGTCCGGAAAAGTTCAGCGAATAGATGGCAATGACAGGAAGATGCGTTTAATCTGCTTAAAAGGGTACTTAAGGAATGATAATTAACAAATTTATCTATTTTATACGTATTTTTAACTGACCTGCCTACCCTAAATACAGGTTACCATGGCAACATTATCTCAAAATTAATTTAAGATTTAGCTATTACATTTTAGTATTGTATGTGTAATTACACAATCTACTTGTTTTGAAATAATGACAGGGATATATGAAAAAATCACAAAATGAGAGCATTTTTATCAAACAGAATCTTAAGAGGTTCTGGACAAATCATTTGATTCTGGACTTGTCATCTTTTTTTTTCAACGAAATCACATCCAAGGGTTGCATTTTTATTAGCTATTTAGAGAGTGAGTCCTGCCTAGTATTACTTTCAATAAAAAAAGTTAAAATAGAACCCTACTTGAGAGTCAATTTAATACTTACATTACATTGATAAATTTATGCAAATCCTGAAATATTTTTTAAGTGCATTTTTTCGCATTATTCGCAGTATTTCGCATACGCATTCGCAGTATTTCGCATACCAAATATGAACATAATCACTCCCCTTCTTTTCGAGTTATAGGAAAATATATTAAAATCGTGGCCTTTTTCAAAATGGCTGCCTTCTTCCAAATGTGTCATTAGACAATGTGCCATGCTTATAGTATTCACATACCAAAAGTGAACAAACTCGCTCTGCTAATTTTCGTGTGATAGTAAAGTACGTAAAAATGGCAGTCATTTTTCGAAGTGGTGGCCATTTTTCAAAATGACCACCTTCTACCAAATGTGTCATTAGACAGTGTGCCATACTTATAGTAGTCATATACCAAATATGAACAAAATCGCTCCACTACTTTTCAAGCTACAGCAAAAAATCGTAAAACAACGTGCAAAGGCCGCCATTTTTCAAGATGGCTGCCATGTGCTTCTTTAATATCTACATTTCTAGCTTTATCAATGTCCTATGTTTTTATATCTAAAACATGTTGCCTTTACAGTTTTACATATTGCACCTAAATTACAGTAACATTTTTGTAATCCTAAAGGTCCATACTAAAGATTTTTGCTATCCCAGAATGAAATATTGTCCCATGGTATCCATTGGCGGCCATCTTGTCGGCCATCTTGAATTTTTGAAACAGTTGATGTTAAAAAGAACAATAACTTCAACAGTTTTGAGAATGAAGTATCCCATATTATAAGATGTAATAATTATGCAAATAGTCTCATTTGCATAAAATGTGACATCATTAATCGTAATTTTTGCCTCTTTACAACGGTATCGCACTATACTCTGCTGCCTGATTGACTAGTCTTAGTCATCCATGAACATAAATTAATTATCCCATCGAACGAAGTTCGGAGGGATATAGGGAACGCCTCCGTCCGTCCGTCCGTACGTCCGTCCGTCCGTACGTACGTACGTCCGTCCGTCCGTCCGGGCAATAACTCAAATATCGTTGGCCCGATTTTGTTCATATTTTGTACACATATACCCTATGGGGGTAGAAGTTCTGCTCAAAAGCCGATTTTCAAAATGGCCGCTCATTTCAAAATGGCGGCCATTTTAGTGCCGAATTTACAGTGTTTTAGGTGCAATATGTAAAACTGTAATAGCAATATGTTTTAGATGTAAAAAAATTATATAGGACATTGATAAAACTTGAAATGTAGATATAAAAGAAGCACATGGCAGCCATCTTGAAAAATGGCGGCCTTTACTCGTTATTTTACGATTTTTGCTGTAACTCAAAAAGTAGTGGAGCGATTTTGTTCATATTTGGTATGTGAATACTATAAACATTGCACACTGTCTAAAGACACTTTTGGTAGAAGGCGGCCATTTTGAAAAATGGCCACCATTTTGAAAAATGGCCACCATTTTGAAAAATGGCCACCATTTTAACGTATTTTACTATAACTCGAAAAGTAGTGGAGCGATTTTGTTCATATTTGGTATGTGAATACTATAAGCATGACACACTGTCCTATGACACTTTTGGAAGAAGGCGGCCATTTTGAAAAATGGCCGCCATTTTAACGTTTTTTACTATAACTCGAAAAGTAGTGAAGCGATTTTGTTCATATTTGGTATGTGAATACTGTAAGCATGGTACACTGTCTAATGACACTTTTAGCATAAGGCGGCCATTTTTCAACGTATTTTACTATAACTTGAAAAGTAGTGGAGCGATTTTGTTCATATTTGGTATGTGAATACTATAAGCATGGCACATGGTCTAATGGCACTTTTGGAAGAAGTCGGCCATTTTGAAAGATGGCTGCCATTTTTGCTATATACTTTGTTTGTAAATATGCCATCCATGGCTGTTCGATGGGATTCGCTACGCTTTGGCGTTGCCGTTGTTCTGGTTTAAATATATAGGTACATTAATTTTGAACATATTTGCAATTGAAAGTTTTGGAAAAACATTGTCAGACACTATGTTATAACACTTCACATGATTATGATACTTAAAAGGGGCGTGGCACTTTTTGAGAAAGAGTTGATGTTAATCATTTCAAAGTACAATTACTTCCACAGTTTTGAGAATTGAAAGCTACACGTGGTACCAAAATAAAGCTATTATAATATACTTATACAAATACAATAATTATGCAAATTTTCCCATTTTCATTATATGTGACAACCTCTATCATTTCTGGCTTTTACAGTGGTAACGACCAATATCTCTCCCACTGGGCAACAGTCTTGGTTATTCACGAGCATTTATGATTTTGAATATATAGGTACATTAATTTTGAACATATTTGCAATTGAAATTTTGGAAAAACTTTGTAAGAAATTAAGTGTTGACACTTCACACGATTATGTAACTGAAAAAGGGGGGGGGGGTGGCACTTCTTGTTCAAAATGTTAACTTTTAAACACTAATGTCAACATCAAAGGCTGAATCTGCTCTACCAGAGTCATGTCAACTTCAAAGGCTGAAGCTGCGCTAGCAGAGTTATGTGGATAGAGCCCAATTGTGCTTATTGGTATGATGTTGGCCCAATTTGCAGCTTGTGTGCACTACTTACAAGTGCATAAGTGTTCATTATGATAGTGTAATTCTAATGTGACAGCACAATACAAGTCAGGCTATTTTATAGTCCCATGTGCAAAAGTCGATCTGATGAGACATGTTAGGAGAGGTAGTGGTTAATAATGCCCAGATCAAAGAAAGGCAAGATAGTTATTGAAGATAGGCCCAGATCAAAGTATGGGCATCATCAGCCTCAATCATGACCCAATCTGTATTGTCCATCAGTGGGAGTTGTAACCCAAATACTGAATATATGATTTAATGTATGTGTCATTCAGTTGCCATGCACTTGGGGCAGTTGGCGGTTACTTCCTTGCCCAAAAGTCTGAGGTTTGATGGAGTTGAGACCAGGTCAGGGAAAGCTCTTAATAGATAATTGAGACCCCTTGGTCCATGGAAAGGCCACTGAAATTGTGGAGTAATGTACACGTTACTCCCCCTCCATCCAATATTCATTCATTTCGATTATTCTTTTTGTATAACGCATGGAAACCAAATTTAAAAAAGTGAGCGATGTCATTAGTCTTGTGATTATAACGTCCCTTATACCTATTATTACAGGACGTGTAGATCATTGTTGCCTGATTTATAGCAAAACATTGACTTTTGCACATTGGTGATCATGCGCCTTTTATAATAGATCTCATATTTTAGAAGCGTATCAGTTCAAAAAAATACTAGAAGACCTAACATATTTTGCCATTCATTTGGCAATTCAGTTGTAAATTTTCTCTTGAAAAAAATAATTCTTGCAGAAATCGCCTACCCCCTCCATCCCTTGTGTACGATCACCGGGCGTGATTTAAGCTGGTATTCCCTTTGAAACGAGTCAGATCTTCAACATTTATAGGTTGGACTCCCTTTATAGAAGTGTTGAATTGAATTTGCACTACTTAATGCTTAAATGTATTGATTATCCATACATTTTAAGAAAAAAGGTATGTAAAAGAAGATGTTAAGCCAAATATTGCCCTGATAGTTCAGAAAAAAGTAAAAATAAGTAAACTTGAAAAGTAAAAAAGTAAGAATTTTCTATCTACAGGCCATTTTGCCCCTTCAAGAAGCTCAATATGTAAATTATCTAAACAAACACTTCGTCCATCATTTTGAAACACTAATCAATCCAATCTGTGCTAGCGATTCATAGGGCAAGCCATTGGGATATTTCAGTAGTTCGTACACCCTGGAAATGTCAGGGAAATTGATTTAATTTCCCAAGTGCTTGAAATGTCAGGGGATTTTAAAATTAGGTCAAAAAGGGCCAAAGACGTCCGGGAATTTTACGGTAGATATGTCAGGGAAATGTCAGGAAAATGTGTATCAGTGTTGAAAAATAATGTTCCAAAAAATACATTTTAGGCCTATGACAGGATATCAATGGAATCCAAAATGTAACATTTAGTTGATTCCAGAGGATAAATGAAAACATATTACATATATCTAAACACTTCACACTGTCTTGGATAATGAACTTCATAGATCTAGACGCGCTTCGGGAGTGAAAATCCTTCAATTATTCGAGGATAATGTTTCTAAAACTGTTTTGGAACAAACTAACGTCTTGTTTTGAAAACTACACCTTGCTCCTTTCTGCCGTATTTAATAAAGCAAAAATAATATATCACGGAGGGATACGAACCACTCACCTTGGACTTGTTTATTCACTAGAGCCATAGGCGTTCCCCTATTCTGGATGGATACAACTGACGAGTTGTATCTAAGTGGAGTCAAAGGCGAAGATAATTCTGAATTGACACTCGGTTTGAATATATAATGCTTTTGTTCTTTCATATAGGTAGCACGTTGGTCTCGTGGCTAACGTTCTTAGCTTCAACGCTCTAGGTTAGTTGATCGAGACCTGTTCATGTCGAATGTTTTGTTTTGCTTGTTGTCAAGATATAATAAGTAGAGCAAAATCTAGAAAAAAGTAGATCAAAAATCATCCAATGGAGTATAAAATTGTCACCAGGATTCTGAATGAGACGAATGTTTACTCGTGAAATCTAGGTAGATAAAGTAGATCAGAAAATCCGGAATAATACCAAATCAAAATCAAAATTTTAGCTTGACCATTGGATGGGATTTCATAGAAAATATCCATGAAAACATATACTCGTGTTGCAATTTGCACTTAAATTCGATCATTTTAGCTTCACCCCTTGATGGAATTTTATGAAATAAGTTATGAAAACACATCATCATCATGTAAGGGTTTTCACCTAAATTAGCTCGTTTTATCTTGACCCTTCACAACGAATTTCATGGAAAAATATTTTATGAAAAAATATCATCATGTTATGATTTGTATTTGAATAAGACAGTTTTATCTAAATACTTGGATAACATTTCATAAAGATGCACTTAAAAAATATTGGATTGGATTTACAGGAATTGCCTTAATTTATCAATGTATTGTAAGTATAGATTAACTCTCAAATAGGGTTCTATTTTAACCTTTTTTTATTAAAATTAATACTAGGCAGGACTCGCTCTCTAAATAGCTAATAAAAAATCAAGGCTTGGATGTGATTTCGTTGAAAAAAACATGACAAGTCAGAATCAAGTGATTTGTCCAGAACCTCTTAAGATCCTGTTTACATAACATTGGGAAATAGAATTGACATCTTAGAGGAGAGGGACATATATCTTCCAATGTATATCCCCCGCTGCTTATCTCCGCTCCAAATATTCTGTGGAAAATAATTTCATTCGGTGTCAATTTGTTAATATGATTTGATATGATTAAAAAAATAATCATCTACAATTAACAAAAATGATCATCTACAAGTCAAAATAATTACAATACCTTTTGCTGCCGGGTAAGTGTCCCACGGTTGATGCAACATCTGTAAGAAATGTTTATACTTTTAAACAATTTTTAAAAGCACACATACTAGTCTATTAGGAAAATATAGTAACTGTTCCACAACTAGTTACTTTGACTGAACGTCAATGTAACAAAATGGATGAACTTACACATTGTGAAATCGATAAAATAATATATTATAAGATATTTTACTTTCGGGAATTTGGGTAAAAATACGTGCGTAATAATACAGTTCAGGGTGTGCCAACATTTTTTGCAACTTTTTTAAAAGGCTAGAAAAGTATCTAAACATAAAGGATTTGCCATAGAAATTGATCTACAGAAACTTAAAGGCCCAAATCTCTGTTAAGTAGAAACCTGGGGTGTTTTAATTATAGAGCCAGTTATTATACATGTTATTAAGAGCTGACCAATCAGCTGGCAGTAGATGCTGCTTTTGTTTACTTGAACCCTTCTTGACCCGAAATCTGATCTTTGATCCTAGCTGTGGACGATGCTTTTTGTTAGATTCAAACTTTGAACTTTTCTACTGTACATAATTAAGTAGCATTTAAAAAAACTTTGTCTTGTTCTTATTCAAAATTAGAGTAATATTTTACCAAACTGATTTTTTGTGGTTTCCAAATGTTCATACATTACCACAACAAATTTCAAAACAAAAGAAAGCCAATTTATTTAGAAACACTAAAAATCAATTTAAACTTACTGGTTTCTGTTAGTAGAAAGTATTTAAACAGACATATTTGGCAGGTCCAAGCAACCCCTCTTCTTTTATACCGGATTTTGGTGCATATTTTGGTGCATATAGGAGATGCATATTTTAACATTCAAATGCTACAGCTAAACATGGCTTCAACTTTTTTTGTCAGATCTTTGAGTAACAATGTTCAATTGTTCATGTGTCCGAGATTTACCACTTTTCCTTTAACATGTGACTTTCTATGATTTTATGTGATCAACAATAACAAATTCATTATGTTCACTAATTCTGCTACAATCTGTTTAAACAATATCTAGCACATGTTTATATCAGTATCTAGTCACTATGGTATTATGTTATACTATATTTATTAATTATCTATTAAACAAATGTTCTATGTATTCCCTTTCACCAAAAATTGTGCAGGAGAAGTGGAGAGAACTACCACACGATTCGCTGGATTGCCCCATCGACCAGTTCCGCACTTGTCTCTTTGCAATAGTGAAGGTGAAAGGTTGATGCATATAAAATCCGTTTTAAAAACAATCAATATATAAATAATACCTAGTGAATAGATACTGTTATAAACTCTAGACATTAGTTTAACAGTTATCCAAGATTGTAGCAGATTAAATGAACATAATGAATGTGTTATTTTTGATCACATAAAAGAAAATCACATTTTCTAGGAAAAAGGTAAATCTTGGACACATGCACAATATACCATTGATATTTAAAGATCTGACAAAAAAATTGAAGTCCAGTTTAGCTTTAGTAAACCTTTCCTTAAATTTCTGTATTTTTTTTGTGGCAATACCTTAATGTTATGATACTTTTCTAGCCCTTTAAAAAAGTTGCAGAATATTTTGAAACACCCCTTATTTCGATTCAGAATTGTAATTATCATGTTATATTATGAAGGAAAACAATACAATCAGCATACTATACTATATTATATAGAATTTAATATTATGTAATTAGAAATAAGTGAGAAACAAATATATTATTTATACATATAGACATTTCCGAAATCCAATTATCTCAATAAGAAAATGTAGCAGTATGTATTATCCCCGGTGTAATATTCTTTTTAGAATTATTTGCGCCAATTAATATTAATTCAGCCTTTTCATTATATTATTTGGTCGTGTTTATCTATCAACAAAGACGATTGCAGTTTATTTAGATTTCTATACTAAGTAACATTATTTTTTTTGTATTTTAAATCTAAGCAGAATATATCAGATTATACTGTATTATTTTGATTCTCAAAAATATTTTACGCGATTATTCTTGTTCAACTTGATAAACCATACAACTGATTATTTACTCATCCTAACAAATCAAAGGATGCACGGCATGGCTGTTAATAGGATTAACCGACCTACTAGCCCACTCATCTCTATTCATTACAAATGTCATACATATTTCATTTTGATTGTTCAATTTCTATTTGAAAACTATTTACAAACCACTTTTAAGATAGAAAGGAATTTAACTTGATTTGAATTTAGGCTAGTATATAACTATCTGTTGTACCTGTGAAAGAGGGGCCTTTAAATGTTGATTGGTGTAAACGTAATGTGGAGGAAAGAAATAATAGGAATATTGATATGTTAAACAGTAGCAAAATTAACTTTCCAATGAGTTAATCGATTGAATCCAAAGTTTAACACAATGTTTATCATAGCACGAGGGGCATTTTATAATAAAATAAATATAAAAAATAGACTTGCAATTTTTGGGTTTGAGATTAGAACCGTTGGCTGTAAAAAATAATATATTAACTCTAACAAAACGGATAAGTAATCAGTGTTAACTCATTCCATAGAAATTTAATAATCAGGTATAAAAGTTTTACTTTTTATATTGCTCTGACAAATATCATTATTTTATTTGCATCTGTTTGCTCTTTCATGCATCACTTTGCTCAATGATTATTTACAAGGTAAATATTCTTTAATAGCATAGCGACATCTTTATTATTTTACCATAATTGATTACTAGCCCATGCGTATTTTCATTCGCTTTACACGTAGTCATAGTTGAGTCAAGCTGTTCCATACCCTCCTACTCTATTTATGGGACAATTGTATGTTTATTGTTTTAATGTATATAAGTTTCTTTTATAGATATAGGGCGGTTTTTACAAGTTAAAATAAAACTGTTGAAATAAAGTATCCGCTCGATTTTAGCCCAAACAACGTGTTTTTGTTTAATTTGTGTTATGCTCTTGCTGATGGAGGAGGACATTAAAGCATATCAAATAAAAGTAAACACTGTGCCAAAAAGGTTATATAGTAATAGATTCTCCTGTTAACTATGCTCTAATATCAACTGCTATAGTGTGAAATATCTCCCGTATCTCCCGTGTTGTAGAGACAGAACCTATACCAAGAGATTTGTCGGACAAGTTAGTGCTATTTTCAACTCTACAATATATGACCTAATATAGGCTGCGTTATATATCTAGGCTAACAAATAGTTTGCCTACCACTCTATTGGACCTATAGAACCAGAAATACCCGCCGATTCTATGGAAAACAGCTTCTTCTGGCCTATATCAGGATACACCATTAAATCAGAACTCTAAAAAACAGGAGATACGCTAACTATACGAAATGACGTCATCGTTTCTTATATCTTTAACTTATCTGGCTTATTAATGATTGAAAATGTACTGTCAGCGTTAAGTAATTAAACAAACAAAATAAAACTGATAAATTCACTTTATACACATTATTTAGTCAGATTTAGTTTAATAGAGATAATTTTTATCATTGACACTTGATGAAATCGATTTGGTCATATTTATCAATATAAACTGATGATTGTAGTTTATTTAGAATTTTTTCTATTCAAAAAGACATATTATTTTCTAGTATTTTCCAATCTAAACCGAAAATATCAAATAACATTGTATTATTTGGGTTCTAAAAATATTATACGGGGATATTCTCGTCCAACTTGATGTACAATCCATCTGGTTAATTACTTAACCAAGCAAAACAAAGAATGTACAGCGTGGCAGTTAATAAGATCAACCGTTTTACTGGCCTTCTCATCTCAATTATATACAAATGTCACACATTATTTTGATTGTTCAATTTCTATTTGAAAAATATTTACAAAATAAATATTTTAGAAGAAAGAAATCTAACTTGATTTAAATTAATGTTAACAATGGAGTAAAAATGTTAAGAAAAGTCATCAATTAAAAACCAAAAAATAACTTTCCAATGAGTTAATTACCGATTCAATCTAAATTTTAACACAATGTTAATCATAGAATGAGGGACAATATACAATCAAATAAATATGAAAAACTTAATTTGCAAATTATTATTTTTGTTGAAATTAGAACAATCGGCTCTGGATATCAATCCATTAACTCTAACAAACGGATTAGTTATCAGTGAGGGATTAAAACATTACTTCTATTGCGCTGACATCAATACATGTATATGAATGGTGAAAATCTGCATGATTTTGAAAGAATTGTTGGCCAAGGGGAGGGAATCGTTACTTGGTACTTGGTACTGGCCTGTTTAAAATGCGTAATGTAATTAAAGGGTGACGCATATCGTTTAGCAAATCGAACGCTCGTTTCTGGTGTTGCTCACCGTTTAGTATAAAAGGCCCGATCCCGGAATAATACGCAAGGGTTCACAGGTTCGAGTTCGTTGTGTCAACACCTCTAACTGTTATATAGCATAAGTATATTATAGATCGTCACACATTTATAAAAGGGTGATTTTTATTTTGACAAATCAATTCCACATTTATGGGTGAAGTTTCAGGATCTTCTATTTGTGATAATAAGGAAAAATTGGCATCTAAATTTCCCCATAACGTAATAGCACACAGCTTGGCATATGAAATATCCTACAAATGAAACAAAGCAAAGACAAACCGGTTTCTAATACAAGGATTTATATTGGCTGTTGTACATGTATTTTTTGAACGCAATCACTCTTTGGATAACGTTTTCAAAATCATTATAAATGGATTACTTTATCTCAAAGACAATTTCAATAAACTGGATTTTACAGAACTCCCCTTATTTCTTAAAAATGGACTGATCCAGTTGATTCGCCTGGAGCCGCCATATTGTTTTTATACGGGATGCTAATCGGAACCCTTTAAAGCTAAAATTTGAGCAGTTCTGTGTCAAGACTATTTTTGTGGTTTGCAAGGTGAATAGAGGTGGTTGTTTGTGCCTGTGTAAGAGGGTAAACTTAATGTGGCAGAGAAACAATGGAGTAAAAATGTCAGGAAACCCATTGATTAAAAATTAGCTTTCCGTTGAGTCAATCAATTAAATCCAAATTTTAACACAATGTTAATCATTACATTAGGGGCATTATGCAATCAAATAATTATGAAAAACTTAGTTTTCAAATTATTTTTGTGGAACTTAGAACTGTTGGCTATAGGAAATTAATCCATTACCACTAACAAATGGATTAGTTATTAGTGTTAACGATACAAAAATAACAAAAAATAAACCCATTGTTAAAAAGTCACAAAAAGTGAAATGTGTATTCTTGTATTGCATTTTCTTTCACTGGACATATTTTAATTTGCATTGCTATTAGATACATTTTAAGGGTGATATGAAAATTGAACCACGAAAACAGATGTACTTTAAGTTTTTTTTATTTATTTATATATTTATACAAAGAATACAGTAAACAAGTGCACATGTGCTTGTGGCTGGGCATCAGCATTATCAGCCACGTTATATGATGAAAATCAATTAACAGTATTCAATCAATTATTAAAATAGGGGTTGTATTTGTGGAGGGTTACAGTGGTGGGGGTGACCAAGACATTTTTACATCGTTCAAAAAAGATGGCACTACATTTGAGGGTATTTAAGTTTACAGCTTTAGGTAGCCTTTTATCGCCATTGAGGATAAGGGAGAGTTTGTCTCGTTGTGATCTATATTTAGTAGAATATTCTATGTTCATATTTTTTAATTCATTTTCAAATTCTGTCCAAAATGTTGATATTAGATTACAGTGAAAAATTACGTGATTAGTTGTTTCACCATCCATTCCACACTTGCAAATGGGGGAGTTTATATTAGTGAAATTGTGAGCGTAAAGGTGAGCCTTAAAAATGAGATTTTTTTAAGGTTAGTTTATTTCATTTTAACACATTTATAATACAATAGTCATAGGTACAAAAAAGATACAATACAATGTGTATGAAATGCAAGCCGAGGTCTGATGACATTTTTGGCTTGTTTTAATGAAACAGAAAAAGAAAATAAGTTACTCTCAACATGTGCTTTCAGTAGAAGGCCTTCTATTGAAAGCCCATGCTCCCAGTTATGATGGAAGATAGATGATGAGAATGAGATGAGATGATGAATAATGATCAGATTCAAGTAGTACATAAAAATTCAATTCCTAAATTATTTTATCAATAAATGTTGCAGTTAGCTTCATAATAATAGAATTTTGATCTCTTGTAAGGTTTTTATCACCAAATAAAATCATATTGAGTTTGTCAAGACTACTTTTACCTGAAAAGTTAAAGGAGTTTCGGTCAGCCATAGATAAACTTTCGATGTAATGTTGCCTTGCTTCAAGTGTAAGAGGGCAATGCAAGAGGAAATGGACCTTTGTCTGATTATTAAACCCACACTGACATTTTGGATCTGAAACGTTTTCGAAATTGTGTCTGTAGAAATTTGACCTCAGCGATAGGTCACACCTCATTCTATTAAGTTTGATTTCTAATGGTCTCTTTAAGTTAAGTTTAGAAATTTTAACAGCTGTATTAATGTTAGAGCTGCAGTGATGGGTTGTATATCTCCTTCGAAACTGAGATTTAGACTGACTGTTTTTGATGATCTCTGGGGTATTAGTCCAGATCTTAATTGGCGAAATGGCTGGAGAATTTCTAAATTTGGCTGAGGCTCTTGCAGGGATATGATAAGTTCTGAATGACCTAAGTCCTGGTCTGTGTCTTTGGTTAAGAAAGGGAGTATAGATATCTAATACATAGGATGGGACAAGCTCCTTTGAGACTTTAAACATATGAGTAGCCTTTCTTTCATCTCTTCGCTGACACAGAGTTTTCCAGCCTAACGAAAATAATAATTTCTCAGTACTAGTTCCTTGGATAGCTCCAGATACTATCAAGGCTGCACGGTAATGAATTTTATTTAATTTTTCAAGTTGAAGTTTTGATGCAGAGTCAAAAAATAGCGCTCCTTGTTCCAGATGAGGCAGAATATAAGAAATATACATTCGTTCTAAATGATTAGATGTCAATTTAACTTTTAGAAAACTTAATGGATTGAGCATTTTACTTGCCTTAATTGCAATGTAATTGATGTGCTCTTCAAAGTTCAAATGTGCATCTAGGATTACTCCCAGATGCTTATGACTATGGACACGTTCAATTTGATCATTGCTGAGGAAGAGTGATGGATAATCTATGGTTTGTGATCTTGACTTACAGAAAATTACTTCTTTAGATTTACTAGCCTTAAATTTCATTTTCCATACTTGTGACCAGTCAAAAATGTTATTTAAGTCATTTTGTATTTTATCATGAGACGTTTTTACGCCTGTATTAGGTGTTACTCGAACATATAAAGATGTATCATCGGCATAAATGAATGAAGTAGATTCTATTATATCAGGAAGGTCATTAATGTAAAGCAAGAAGAAAATTGGTCCTAAAATTGATCCTTGAGGTACCCCACTATTTATGAAGCCTGATTGTGACCAAGGGGAAAGTTCTGAGTTGACTTTTGCCCTAACTCTTCTACCATGGAGATATGAAGTAAAAAGTTTAAGCAGGTTATCCCTAATTCCGTATGCTTTGATTTTATGTAGAAGCAGCGAGTGAGGAACTTTATCAAAAGCAGATTCTACATCTAGAAAGGTTGCACGAACTTGCTGATTGTTTTCAAAAGCAGAAAAGATATAATTAGTGATACTCATTAGTTGGAGGTCAGTACTGTGGCCTGGTAAAAAGTTGAGCATCCTGTTAGTAATGCCATCAGGTCCTGCAGCCTTCGAAATATCAAGATTGCGTAACAGTTTATGAACTTCCACCCTGTTTGTAGATACATGGTTGAGGAGTATTGTTGATCTGGACGGGAAATTAGGCAGGTCATTCCCAAGATTAAGGTCATGATGAAACTTAGAAACAAACTGATTTAGAAATAGGGTAGCTTTGCTCATGTCTGAATCTGCAACATCATTAAGTCGATCAGAGTAAAGTGATGGAATATCAGCTGAAAATCTTTTGCCTAGTAAATTTTTAATTGTATTCCAATAGAACTTATCATTAGAAGACTGATTTTGAAGATTATCACAGATCTCATTTTCATAGTTAGATTTACTTGAATTGATAAGGTTACGAACATTGACTACTTGCTGAGTATAATCATTGAAAAATTTTACTTCATTGGTCACCTTGAATTTTCGATATAATTTATCTCTTTTGTTTATTGCTTTTTTAATGTCCGTGTTAAACCATGGTATATCATTCGCCTTGCTAACCTTTAATTTACAGTGAATGTGACTTTTAAAGATATCAAAAAGATTACTAGTAAATAATTCAGTTGCAGAGTTGACATCAGTTGAGTTAATAATGCTATCCCAATCATAATTTGATATATCTTGATTAAGTCGTTGAATATTACAGTTTTTATATTGCCAAACATTCCGTGATTTTGTATTTTTGATGAATTGTCTGGGAAAGTCAAGACAAGTTAGGATCGGTGAATGATCACTTCCACCTATTGGTGATACTACTTCAGTACTGAGTACTCTTCCCGGAGCATCTGAAAAGACTAGATCAAGGCATGATTTACAGGTTGGTGTTATTCTTGTAGGCTCGTTTATGAACTGGCTAAATGAAAAATCAGTCATAGTGTCATAAAGTGCAAGCCCTGCTGGTGTATCTGGATCTTGGTCGAAAAATAATTTTGATTTGGCATTGAAATCACCATTCATAAATACCATATCGTATCTATCTTCATCTCTAATTTTGATTAAAGTTGTCCTCAGACGGTTATTGAATAACTGAATTTGTTGCTTTGAGACTAGAGAAGGGCTACGGTAGCAAGTACCCATTAAAACTTTTGAATTATTTATCAACATTTCAACCCAAACAATTTCATTTTCATTTGACAGATCAGATCTCAGCTTGAAAGGAATACTATTCTTTATATATACAGCAATGCCCCTTCCATATTCCGGGATCGGTGGATAAATTGGCTTATGGAACCCATTCAATACATGGTTATCTAAATTGACTCTTTTACCCACTTCACAAAGAGAGATCACATCACAGTTCAGATCAAAAATGGTTTGACGTAATTCATTAAACCCAGCCCCTTCATGTGCAGTAATGCTGTTGATATTGAAAGAGAAAACATTTAAAGTATGTTCAAGGATGGGGCCTGAATTTGTTTCAATGTCATTTGCCTGCATCATAATCAGGTGCATTATCTCAAATAAATACTGATAATAAAACCCTAATCCAGGTATAATCAATGAAGCTCCAATGTAGTTCATAATGCTTGGTAATGTAACCTTGTTATGTGTAACATTAGAATTTTGAATTGCAAGACGTACTGTACAGTACAAAAGTAATAGTATTACTATCATATTAATTGACATCATAACAATACTAGCCCCTGATACAGCTATTAGATAAATGCAGTTGAGCACCGCTGCATAAGGCAAAATATGACAAGTTCCATCCAACAGACACAACACAGTGATCAGAAGAGGTAAAAATTGCAATACTGTGCACATTAATTTTAAAATTAAGTCATGAAAGAGGTATCTTGATGTATAAGATGCTTTGCAAGATTTGTATTTGACTTGAATAAAGGAACCAATCCTAGCCCTCCAAGTCGCAATGTCTAAGTTACACATGATTTAGTGTTTTTATACATAATCTCATCGTGGCTGACCGACATAATAACTCCATGAACAGGTGACGAATGAATGACAGGTGAATGAAAAATCTTCCATGATGTAGGTTTTACCATAAGGAGTATGAAGTGACTGCAGCATAAGGTAGCCATTGCTTTAAACAAAGTGAACATCAGTTGAACTGAGCAGTTTCACAAATTCACCACTAGATGTCATTTGAATGCAGAAATGCAAAACAATAACTAGAGGTTTAAGATTGCAAGCAATCTTAAGGAGGCCCTGTAGGCGTTTTTGGCAATTTCAAGGTCAGCCAAAGGTCAAATCTCAAATCTAGGGTCATATATTAACACCAGGCAACTTGTAGATGATTTTTAAAAAAAAGTTTGGTCAATTTAAAAAATCAACTTTTTTTACCTTCCGAAGGTCACTGAAGGTCAATCAAAAGTCAAAGGTCAAAACTAAGGTCAGATTTGGATTCCTGAGATCTTGTAGATGCTTTTTAAAAAAAAGTTTGGTCAATTTAGAGCAAGTTGAAATTTAGTCTTGCAAAGTTTCGAAATTTGACCTTTTTTCAGTTTTTGAGTTCTAATATCTCAAAACTGGCACACAATTTTAATAAATAGTCAATTGCTAATATGTGTAGAACCTATAGAGGAATATATATCCTGACTTTCATGAAAAAATATTGATTTGTAGTCACCAAAACTTAGAAACTTGGAAAACACAGTTTGTGATTTGGTTTGATGACCTTGACCTTTGACCTTGCAAATTTTACTTTTTTAGACCTCAGTGGGTCCTTTGTGATCAAATATACCTAAATTTGAATCCAGAAAATCAATTGTAAAAATCAGTTTTTTTTACCTTTCGAAGGTCACCGAAGGTCAACCAAAGGTCGGAGGTCAAAAGTAAGGACATATTTGAGTTCCTGAGATCTTGTAGATGATTTTAAAAAAAAATTCT
Organism: Owenia fusiformis; assembly: GCA_903813345.2. Lineage (NCBI taxonomy): Eukaryota > Metazoa > Annelida > Polychaeta > Sabellida > Oweniidae > Owenia > Owenia fusiformis. The sequence goes on from CAIIXF020000054.1 coordinate 17,894, forward strand.
GGTTCATTTGAAGCAAGTTGAAAAATGACCGATTTTTGCCGTTTTTTGACGTCAAATATCTCAAAAAACGGTAAAAAATTAACGCGTATATATAGTGAGCAATTTGTAGAGAATGCTTATATCTAGTTACATTTTAATTCATCGCAAGAAATAATAAAGTATGAGGACGAAATCTGAGAAACTTAAAAAAAACTTAGATTTGACCTAGATTTTGACCTTTGACCTTGACCTAGATAAAAAGTTCTTTCCCCCCAAGTTCAGCCAAGGTCCCTGGAAGGTGCATGTAGGAGATGGTTGAAAGGTAGTTTGAAGTAGGAGAAAAGGGTTTAGGAAGAATAAAGAATAATAATAATATCTATAAAATCTATAGGAGGCCCCCTGTCGGGGGGCCTCCTAATAATTATGAGTAGGAAAAAATAACGTTATTTCAAGTATAAGTCAAATTACAATTTTTCTTGCTAATATAAAGGTGACATAGCTAGACATAGTTAGCAGACTGTATAAATGCATTTAAACTCACGTGTATATCTATAGATGTCACTCCCATAGAATGTCAGTTGACACCCCACTGGTTTATACAGGTAAGTATTGGAGAGGACTCTAAAGGGGACTTTTAGAAGGAACAATCACTTCTGACTTTTGAGCGTGCTACATGTTGAGGAACAATATATTGCTGAATAATAATAATGCATTCGCTTGATTAATCTCTCTCAGCCACTACCTGATCATCAAACTGATAAAAACTATAGGTGAAAAACAATAGTGTTAATGTTACAGTCCACTAATGAGCTGAAATGTCCCTTGGGTAGCCTCAAGACATAAACAAAAAATAAATGAAAACAGACACATTGGTCTCTCTCTGTCACTACCTGATCAACACCCGTAAACCGAAAAAGCTAGGGGTGAAAAACAATAGTGTTAGTGTTACAGTCCAATAATGAACTGAAATGCCCCTTGGGTAGCCTCAAAACATAAACAAAAAATAAATGAAAACAGACACATTGGTCTCTCTCTGTCACTACCTGATCAACACCCGTAAACTGAAAAAGCTAGGGGTGAAAAACAATAGTGTTAGTGTTACAGTCCAATAGTGAACTGAAATGCCCCTTGGGTAGCCTCAAAACATAAACAAAAATAAAAAGAAAACAGACACATTGGTGTCGATGCAATGCAGTAATCTAACCATGATTACTAAGAATCAACTAGGGTGATCATACGTTGATCATGAAATTAAGCTTGTATGAGTCCAGCTTTCCTCAGTGCTTCATTACAGCTCTCCAGGACCAGTTCTTTTAGGACTTTATCATTGAGTTTGCCTTTGTTCACACGTGAAATGCCAACGGTGGCATTCAAAATGTTAAGTTCTTGCATTCTGTCGAGTATAATCCTACTGGTGCCATAATCTCTGTCATCATTGTTGCCTTCTTGGAGACCCGAGTCAGCAACTATTCGGTACGCATACGAGAGGTGATCTGCATTACTCACATCACAATCACTGATAAGAGTAGCCAGGGCTGCTTTCGCTTGTGACTTGTCAGCAACGTTGCAGCAAAACCCTTGGATGATATTATTATAACGCATGTGTACTTTGGAGGCTGCAATATCGTCCCTGCATATGTCGGGGGATATATCCTTAAGCTGTAGATCGAGGGGATTGTTCACAAACCCTGGATCTTGCTTTACTCCATTAACCACAAGTACACCCCTGTTAAGATGAGCCTTAAATCCCTGGACTCCATTATTTTCTGAGCGTAGCGATTTTAGCTTGGGAAGTTGGGCAACATGTTTTCTGTTCATTGTGTTAGGCAGTTGGTCAGAAATGTTCACATAACTGTTTTTTAGGTTTTTGGCATGAGACATCACCAACATTTGGCCTGAACGGTCCGAAAAGCGTACAACAATAGGCCTTGTTCTACCTCCTCCAAATCTATGTGCTACATCAATCATAACTGAACCAGCTAGATTAGAGGATGAGCGAATTGCCTCAATAGGTATACCCATTGCCTTGGTCAGGATTCCGAGAACCACAAGTTTAACATCTTCACCCTTTTGTTCAGGAACATTGTAGAAACACACGTTTAAGCGCATACTGCGGAGTCTTAGATCTTCCAAGTCATCATCATGTTGATCAGACTTAAGTTCGAGCCTGTTAATCCTGCCCTCAAGTATCCCAATATAGCGTGTAAGTTTACTATTATCAGCCTTAAGGGACTCTATTTCAGAGTTGTTATCATCAACCTTTTTGGAAGTTGCATCAAAACTTTGTTTCAAGTCTTGTAAAGATAACGTGTTAGCATCCACAGATTTTACAACACTGTCCATTTTAGAACACAGTTTAGCAATAGACGATGCAAGACCATCCATGGGAGTGATCTCCATTTCAGCCATTGTATTAGTATAGTATATATAATATTGCTATGCTGGCTATGTATTGTAAGTATATGTTGATTGTTTATACTGTGTACACTTAAAGGGACCCAACACCATGGTCACATGATCAGTCGTGTGGAGGTAAGCTCCCAGTTGAAATAAAAGCACTGTCCTCCTTTGGTTTCTGTGAAAAGTAGCTAATACCCTCATGTATTGGTCAGTTTGTGTGTCACACGACTAATCCCTACCATATGCTTCATTCAACATATTTTATGCTATTGAGCTGCATATATTAACAGTACTTTGCAACTAAGGTTATACAGTATACTTACCCCTTGCAAATTGTAATTTATTGAATTCACAGTAAACCCATCAATTTTTAAGAAAACAAAGAATATTGTTCTCATGGATCTATTGTTTATGTTAGACTAACTATGAAAATATAAATATGAAATAATATGTTAGCTTGAAGTCATATATAAGATGAAAATATATGTTCATGCATTTGCATTTTTCCAAAGGGAATATTCCCATGTAAGTAAATACAGGTGCAATATATAATTTATATGTATATCTATGTCATCTGTCTATACATGCGCGTATAGTCTAGTGTTACATGTGAACAAGATGGTTCTGGAAAGAAATGAGCGTGGCAGATTTGCTAAAAAGCCACATACACCACAAAAGCAAGACCAATTTGAAAGTAAGTTCATTATTCTCAAGGGTACACTTCAAGTGAAAGCTACATTGCTACAGGGTGGCCTATCATTCTGAGACAAATGTATTATCCAACGATTGTGATTTTCGAAGCTAAAATATGATATCTTGAGCAGATGGAAATACATTCCCATGAGATATGTATATATAGTCAAAAGTGATAACTATTTATTGAGTGTAATGAAATGTATCCTTCGCTAACTGCTTTTGTTTGAGATAATTATCATGAAATATTTTAAATTAATTTTTATGTTTGTCATTGATCCTAATCCACCCTGTAGTGTGGTGTTTGTAGAGCATTGCGACTCGTACAACTTATTCTCACAAATATCAAACCTCATTTACTAATTAATTTTTTGTGTGAATATGAAGAGTCCAAGCATTGCTTTTTTATGTTTATTGTATAGCTATATTTAGCCTTGATATCCATGATTTTTTAAAACAAAATCTCACCGTTAGATTTCGAGCTATTCATGTTTACTCATTTGTCTAATTGGAAAACAATGCAAATCTCATTTTTTCTCATTGAAATTCTAAGACGGTGAAAAATCATTAAAAAATACACAGATTCAGAATCCGGCAAGCATTTTCCCTTATTCCTCTCCGTTAAGAGGTTTTGTAAGGTGTTGGATCCCTTTAAATGTAGAATTAGCTGGTAAGTAATGGCCCTGGCAAATTTTGAGCAATATTACTCCATCAATAACACAAAACTTCCTCTGTAGATATTAGGCCACATTTGTCAGTGACAAAGCCAAGATTCATTCGCAATAATCTCCAACGACACTAGAATCCATCTGTTAATTCTTTGATAAGTGTCTACTCTATATTACATCCAAAAAAGCAATAAACTACAGAGCTGCTAAAGTCATGACTTCACATGTTGAGTGCTGAATATTAGTTATTAGTTAAAAATGAGATCACAGCGCACTCTATTGAAAATTATTTCTTGTTTTCTTGAAACGGAGAGTTCTGATGAATTTGTAACATCGCCATTGAATAGATCTATTTTAAGTCTGGATTTGAATATACTAAGGGTAGGTAAATTTCTTATTTCAGGTGAAAGCTTGTACTTTAAGTTAAAGGGAACCATACCATACCCGCCATGCTATCTGACCCGAACGAGCCACCTTGTGGTGAGACTGGTAACTACCTGCTCGCATCTGCGTTATTACGCAGAGACATAAACGTATACACAAGGAAACGATAGGAGCTAACCTATTTTATCTCTGTATACATTTTAATTTTAATACATTGTTACAAAAAATACAAAATACCTGTATATTGATTTTTTTACCTTGACCGATTCTTGAATTGAATCAAATTTGTCCAAAGGTCTTGAAACGTTAAATACCTAAATATTTATCTTTGACCTTGGGATGACCTTGTACAAGAAACATTAATGTTGACCTCGGTTCATCTAATCATAATTCGCCAAGGGCCATAGTATCATCAAACGCCAAATACCTAGACATTGATCGTTTACCTTTGAATGAACTGAACTCTGACCTTCGGAGACCAACTTACTAAGGTTAAATGGTGTAGAAGGAGATGTCCCGGCAGACAGACAAAATGACAGACAGACCAAACATGCTTTTGTAGTAGGTCTCGACATCTCCTTTTGCCCTCATACCTGATGGGCCAGTGAGCGTTCTACTAAGGTCAGAGGTCAAAGTCATTCTAGGTTAAAGGGAGAATCAGATATATGGAGGTGACAAAATTACAAGCAACATGTACAATTGACGTACTTATCTATTCCTTACAATCTCAAATACAATATCTCACAAAATATTTACGATATGTTAGAAATTGATGAAGTTATAACAGATTAAAAGTGCAAAATTGTAAATAATAGAGAGATTTCGCACCTAGTGAAAGTACAACTTATAACGTATACTTATATAGGCCAGGACTCAGCATGGGTTTTGGGAAGTTCAAGGGCCACTTGATAGACATAATGTTTCTGAAAGATGACTTCATTTAGCATCAATTCATATATGTCTGGGTCTTTTTAGTTTGTGGACGAAGGATTCTGAGCAGTTTTACCCCCCTAGAATAATATTTCTGGGGGTACTATATTATCATTCTATAAAATCAGGTATACATTAACTATAGCACTGATTTATACATATTATGTTACTAGCACTGTAGTCAAGTGTTTCCTATAGTTATAGGGAGATATGTTGATTGGTTTGGGAGAAAATATAATTTATCGAAATAAAACGCATAGTTTCGTTATCTTTTTATTTTCACCAATCTTATTTTTGCAGCTTCAGAGAAATAATAGTCAGTAATAGTGCTCCAAGTAGTAATCAAAAATCATTTCCAGGCTATGTGTGACATTGTAATATAAGGAATGTAATGATTGAGTACTATTTTGTATTTTTAATATGGCTTTGTTGACCCCTACCCCTTACCCCTTTTTAGTCTTACCGATTTTATTGTTGCAGCTTCAGAGAAATAATAGGCAGTAACAGTGCTCCAAGTAGTATTCAAAAATCATTTCCAATATATGTGTGACATTGTAATGTAAGTAATGTAATGATGAAGTACTATTTTTTTGTATTTTTAATATGGCTTTGTTGACCCATACCCCTTAGAAATACAACAACGCGGAGGGGGCACAATTGGATCAGAAATTCTATGATGACTACTTATGTCCTGCCTTGTTTATTATTTTCTTCAAGAATAAGTTTCACAAATGTCATAAAACACAAATTTCTTGGGTCAAAAGCCTGTTTCAATGTTTATATATAGACCTAGAGGTTGGAAATTCATGGGTTGAAAGATATGGGCCGAAAGAAAATAATGTACATGCTAAGAATGCCTATTAATATAGAGTGCACGATGTAAAGTTTGACATAATTAGAATTTTCCAAGTGAACATGAACATTATACATTCTCAAATATTATGCACCATTCAAAGAGTCCTGAGAGTAGAAACTTTCAAAAGTATATTGTTAATAATAGGAATTTTCACTATATTTGACTCTCTATTATTGCTTCCAGGGTGGGGAAGTTGACTCAATAGGTTTTTGACAGCTCGATCTTTATTTTGTCAAAACCTCCTGCACTTCCCATGTGGGGGTCTCACGCAAACCCTTGAATTATGCTCAACTGCACATGGGTAAAGGGGATGTTTGAAGAAATAATTTTGAAATAAGTGAGAAAAGTCCAGTCCTTCTCCCTTATTAATTGAATGAAATGGGGGGAGGGGGAGTCATTCGGAGTTTCTTCAGAGTCAGAGGTACATGCAAACTTTATCTCTTGTAGAATCATTTTTAGATATAAAAGGAATATTATAAGAAATACTTCTGAACAATCGTTTCTGTCTTTCTCCTTTTGCTCATGGATAAAGTGGAGCAGAAGGGGGTTAAGTCATTGTCAAAGGAGTGGTATCTATATGGTGAACTTTTTGAATACACGTTTCTCTTAAACCAGTCATCAAAACATTCTGAAAATTTTACACATCGTCAATTTAATGGTTATCATTTGGATGGTGACATTATAATTTGAAATATATTTATATACTTTTCTCTATATTGTTTTAGATAACACATGAGACACTTCTTTTTGTTCTTGGTATCATAAAGAATGAAACATCTAGGTATCATGAATGAAATGAAACATCTTTACGAACCTCATTGGAACAAAACGACATAAACACAACGTGTGTAGGTCTCTCAATATTGTAATCGTACAAAGGAAGGTTTGGTTGATATTAAAAAAGTATCTTGTTAATGACATTAAAGGTTGAACTTTTATCTATTTTGGGGGGTTTTGTAAACGTTTTTGCATACTTATTGTAAAATCAACCAAAATTTCCTTTGTACAGGGTGTTCCATATGTTTCAGGAAAGATGCTGTATTTTATTGGTTTTCTTTTCAATCTAGCTGATTTTTTGAAAAAATGTGTCCAAATATGTTGTGAATAAGTTGGAAAAGTTTCATATCATGAAACTCACTAGACTGAATAATATGGTTGCTATAGTAACCTAGGGGTAGGGTAGGTGGAGCAGGTGTAACAACGCGCAAAACATGATATTTTTGTAAAAATAGTAGTTTTTGTAGAAAGTGTTCAAAGTATTAATTTGTTATTGTCGCATCAAACTTGTTGGAAATTAAAAAGAATAAAGGTGGATTCCTGGAAATTAAAAATGTTATCACACCCTTTATTAGCCATCATCATTATTTCAGCATCTATCCCTTCCGCATTAGTTAGCACTCTCACTGTTCTCGGATGTCCACATTTTGGATAATCAGTCTCAGTTTCCCTTCCAGATTTGAACCGCTTGTACCACTCATACACTCTAGAGGTTACCATCATTGAGTCCCCATGTGCATTCGTTAGGAGTTTAATTGTGTCTGCTGCAGAAAACTGTTATTCACACATGTCATGTCTTGTCACAGATTGTTGTGTGTTGCTTAAGTCGAAGGTTTTCCTTAAGCTAATGACTTTTTCACTTTTCAAGATGGCCGCCCGTCCAAAAAGACCTGTGTTTATTCTCCTTTGTGACATGACATGACAGGTGTTAAAATCTTGATGTGATCAAGGGTGATGACATTTTTTTACTTTCTTGGAATCCACCTTCATTTTTGTTTAATTACTGACAAGTTTGATCCAACCCTGACAACCTAATACTTAGTCACACTTCATACTAAAAAACTATTTTTACAAATATTTCATATATTTTGTGCGTTGTTACACCTGCTCCACCTACCCTACCCCTAGGTTACTATAGCAGCCATATAATTAAGACTGCTGAATTTCACGATATGAAACTTTCCCAACTTATTCAAAACATGTTGAGACACATTGTGTCAAAATTTCAGTTAGATTGAATAGAAAACCAATAAAACACAGCATCATTCCTGAAACATATGGAACACCCTGTATAACTATAATATTGAGGTCTTAGAAAATGTTGTATATGCTATTTTGTTCCAACAAGGTTCAGAGAGACATTTCATTTCATTCTCAAGAATTGGTAGAAAGGAACAAAAACAATTGCACTAAAAAAACAACATGTTAACAAAAACAGTTATATAAAATATATATACGGTAAATAATTTTTGCATTAAATTGTTGCCAATCGGTCAAAATCACATTGTTGAATTCAGTTCACCATATCGATACCTATCCTTTTTCTTGGGAGCAAAAACTGTTTACAGTTCCAAACATGACCCTCTGAGGTAGTATATATAAGCTTTATAAGTCATATTACGATTTCCCTTTGAAGCACGAACTGTAAACAGTTCCACACACCACCCTCAGAGGTACATATATATATGTGAACTTTATCTACTGTAGAATCCCTTTATGGCTATGTTATTAGAAATACTTTTGGAATAAGTGACTGCTGTCTATCTCCTTTTGTTATAGTATTTTGTGGATGGTGTTAGAGGGTTGGTAGTTGGCAGTCAATGGTCGACATCTGTAGCAAATAACAGGTGGAGACATTTTACATCTCCTTTTGTTAATGAATGAGGTGAGGGGGAGGTTAAGGTAGATTAAAATTCTCCTTGGGAGCACCATCAGCCATCATGTCCATCAGCCAACCTCTATCGATGAATTGGGGAGGGATAAGTCATATAATAATTTTCCTCCTTAATGAATGGGGTGAGGGGAGGTTAAGGTACAACTGTAGATTAAAATTCTTCTTGGGAGCACAAACCACAAACATTATACAGTTTCTTAACCCTCAAAGAAACGGGTGAAATGTATTAACTGTAGAATCTTGCCATGGCTTTAAAAGGTTTGCTTTATGAGCTATATGTACTTTTGGAGTAAGTGAGTATATAATCCTGAACGGAGTGGGACAGGGGGGTTAACAAATAAAATATATAATCCCTTCATGAATAAATCATATAAGAATTTTCCTCGGAAGCACAAACAGCTTACAGCTATACAACGCATCCTCAGAGATGCAGCTGAACTTCCCGAGTGATAATTCTTTCATGGGTAAAGGTGTATTTTAGATTCACATGTGAATTTGATCAACTGTAGGATTCCTTCAGTGGTAATCAGTGCATTTAGGCTATGTGAATAACGTCAATTGTCCCTATTGAATGATTATAGGGGGGGGGGGGTATAGAAGATGCTGATATGGCTACTCCCTATTAAACTATATTTAGTTTTAAGATTGACAGCATAGACTCAATAGCAATTACCTGTTCCCCCTGGAAGGAATCCCTTAGCTGATAAAATGCACATGTGCCTGTCTGGGTAAGCTATGCTGGACTAGACAGAGCTCATGCTTCAAGGCATCATTGGGATGTAAATTATGGTACTTTTGAGGATATATTAAATGAAATAATGAGGATACAAATGCAGACTGATGCAACTGAATAAGAATTGTAAGACCTTGACTTATAAAGAGAAATTCTTGATTAAATTTTAGAAAAAGAAAAATATAAAAACAAAAATTTAACATGAAGAAATGACCCTTTAGACTAACAAAGGCATCCAGAAAATTAAAAAAAACAGTTGATCATTACAAAATTATAACATTATTCCATAATAGCATGTTTTCCCTGAGAAATAAACAGGGAATATAATTGATATTCAAAAGATCCCATATTATAGCTAGATTCCTATATCAGATCCCGAATTGGATCCTGTATCAGCCTAAATCACATATCAGATCCTATATCAGAACCATTCCCGGGGATTTCTCTTGATTTTTATGTTTCAGAAAAAAAAACAATTTAATAAATAGGTTATTGATGGTGTTGGTGGAATATGAATTTTATTTATTTTATTCGCCTCGAGAACTATCATATTAACACTCGGGCTATTGCCCTCAGTCAATATGATGTTTTCCTTGACCAATATCATATTTTCCCTCAGAATAAAATTCATATTCCATCCCTCCCATTAAATTACCTCTATATATCACACATACATTTTTAAAATACTACTTGGAGAAGTATTAGTACTCATTATAGAATTTCTGATCTAATTGTGCCACCTTCACTTTCTCATATTTCTAAGGGGTAGGGGTCAACAAAGCCATATTTAAAATTCCAAATAGTATTGTATCATTACATTCTTTATATTACAATTCCCCACATAGATTGGAAATAATTTTAGATTACTTCTTAAAGCAGTATTGGTGCCAATTATTTCTCTGAAGCTGCAACAATAAAGTTGGCGAGACTAAAAAACGAATGAAAATATGCTTAGTTTTTACTATAAATTGTGTTTTTGTCAAAACCAATCAACATATCTCCCTATAACTTCACACTACTATACCTAACACCTAGAAATGCATAAGATACTTTGTTTGTCTAATTGAATTGTTTAATATATTTTTGAAAGTGCCTTACTAGCATCTAATTTTCAACCGATAAACCATTCATAAGGAACAGACAAATAAAAACAAATACATAATCATTACTAATAAGCCAAATGGGTTGCTCATGAACACCAAATGCAAGGTATAGTAGTGTGAACTTTAGGAAACACTTGACTACAGTGCTAGCAACATAATATATATAAATCAGTGCTATAGTTAATGCATAACTGATTTTATAGAATGATAATATAGTACCCCCTGAAATATTATTCTAGGGGGTAAAACTGCTCAGAATCATTCGTCCACAAACTAAAAAGACCCAGACATATATGAATTGATGCTAAATGAAGTCATCTTTCAGAAACATTATGTCTATCAAGTGGCCCTTGAACTTCCCAAAACCCATACTGAGTCCTGGCCTAATACTTATAGGTAAACGTACAAGGTGTTTCATAATGTGGGCTTTTCGTCAGGAAAGATGTTCTCGGACTGTAATAAATACAGGTCAAAGGGATGCCATTTGTACTTTCTTGAATTGTAGCATGTTTAGTTGATCCAAATGTCTTTGTCTAGAATAAAATAGGCTCATATATAGTACATATGCTATAGACCCATCTCTTCTCAAATTGACTTTTTGGAGATGCTCGTTATAAAACACCCTGTATGTTATATGTTGAGCTACTGAATTTACTGTTTCCAGGAATTGCTAAAACCTACTGGTTTGATTGGTGTTTCAAATTGATGGTTAAAGTATTTGATTGGATACTGTTCCCACTCAGCCAATTAATTTCAAAAAATGCTTGCGGTCAATTGTTCCACACACGTGTAGGCAAATCTTTATACGGAGATCCAAATGTATACGTTATCATCTACGTAAATATACCGTTTTGTAAGTTTATTGAACTTATACTGATCATGAAAACATTGAAATAATTAACTTGTTTATGTAATGACTCACTTTAAAGGATCGTGTTTATAATACACTACAACTACAAGGACACGGAAGCAAGCATTTAATCATAATGTGCATAATCTACACGTGCAGATGACAGTGCATTCACAGTCTCTAGTTGATGGAGCTTTTCTATACGGGAATAGTTATGTTCCATTAAGTACAATTTAAAATTGATTTTAGTGAATATAAATGTTCGACATGACCCTTCAAAATATACGTATACGTAATACGTATACGTAATATATATGTACGTATAAGTTGTACTTTCACTTATGTGCGAAATCTCTCTAATAAGTAACCATTCTTATAGAAGAAATATACAAAATATACAAAAGTCATTTTTGTAAACTCTTTAGTTTTCCTAAAATTAAGTGTGCACTTTTGGGATTTTTAGATAATAGACATGAAAAGGAATGACATAAGCCAGAAATATTCTAAAATTGAAACGATTTTTTGTTAGACTGCTTGCTAGATCCGATTCTCTCTTTAAAATGTCAATATCTAGGTTTACGCGTTTTTTACCCTTGGTCTGAGATTCGACCCTTGATGAGGCATGATTAGGTGACCTGAAGTCAAGGTCATTCCTATGTACAATATCAATATCTAGGTATTTGGTGATTTAAAGTCCTTTGGGCTGCTGTGACCCTTGGCAACCAACGATTAGGTAAACTGAGTTCAAGGCCAATGTTACTGGGTCAAGTTTGTTTCAAGATCAAAAATTAATATCTAAGTATTTGGCGTTGAAAGGACCTTGAGGGCTACAATGACCCTTGACGACACATGATTAGGTGACCTAAGGTCAAAGTCAATGTGTATTGGCCAACGTTATTTCAAGGTCACATCTAGGCACTAGTATCTGGCGTTTCACGAGGTTTCAACAAGTTCATCTCAATTCAAAAATCAGTCAAAGTTGAGTTATCAATACAGGTATTTTGCATTTTATGGAGACTGCTGCTATGTGGGGACCCTTCGTGATACACTCGAACATGTAGATTTCTAGTATTTGTAAAGATGTATAAAAGTTAAAATGTATACTTCCCATGAGCTCCTATCGTTGGATTTAAATGAGTTGGATTTAAATGAGTATGATTTTAAAATTGTCTAGGTCGTGGTTATGCAACAATAGTATGTTCGAAATACCGCTGTGTAATGCCTTGATCACATTTGCTGCGAGTATTTTTTTCAAAATTGAATACATTTCTGAACACAATACTCAATCGGCCGGGCGCCGTAGTGAAAATCGGAGCAAATGTGACCAAGACATAAAACAATTGAATAATACTGTATCAGCTTCACATTTATCGCGGTCAAAAGCATTTACAAAAAAAAACACCAGAGTTGGCAATCATATAAAATGAAACCAATCCCGCTGTGATTCATAGAAATAACTAATTTACTGCATTGAGTTCAATGTAATAACCATGTCGATTTACATGAGTGTCCGATTCATTGTACCAAATTTAAACCTTGACTGTTCTCCAGAAAGCAATAAGCTGACATATATCATATTTTACATTTTAATACAACTGAAAAGATAATAAATGTTTTAATATAAAGTTGACGTAGTTATAAATGTTTTCAGCGTAAAATCAAAGCACAACCATATAATTAAAAAATTACGCTGGAATTCAAACTGGATACAACTGACGAGTTGTATTTAAGGTGGCCTAAAGTGCTGCTTATTTTTTCGTGAAGCCACTCAGTAAAATTACGATTTCTCTGCACCCTGATGTTCAATCAACATCATTCGAGTATCTATATGTTCCTGACACGTTCGGGCATCCGGTTATGACAACATCCACCCAATATTTGCACGAAAAATTGACGTAATTCATGACTGAAATCGGGAAGACAAAAATATGTGATATTCTTTCAGAATTGTATTTAATAACTATTTACAAAAACGTTCCCGAGACACAATCCATTTAGGTAGGGTTTGTTTAAAGTCGAAAAGCCCCAATAAGACAATACAAACCCAGATCAATGTGCAAAAGACCCCATGCAGAACAGTTCTGGTGATGAAGACAGTCTTCCCATTACAAACCAAAGGCTTTACCAAAACGCCCAAAAAATCACTATGAATTTTTCTATTATTGCAGACATTTTTAGTTAGTTTATTGACTAAATTACACAGGCACATTTCTAAAAAAATCTTACTTGGAAAAACAGTACTTATAATTAACCGTTGGGTTCCATATACAAATTAAAATGTGTTGGTTCATGCATAAACATTGATGTATAAACAAAATATTTACAACACAGTGTACAAACTGGAGAACGTACAACATCTGCGTTCATACACACTGGAGAAAGTACATATTATTTGTTGATACAAAATGTGTGTTCATAAACAATGGAGTACATGACATTTGTAACAGACAACTTTTCAAAATTTAAAAGCTCCTATGATTTAAAGCAATATATTGGGCACATTTTCTGAAAAATTCAGAACATTCTGTTTAGCGACATTTCCAAAGGTGAACATTTTAAGCATTTTTCAGTCACAACTTCAGAGGGCTGAAAAGTCTCACATGATGTTTAGAGTCATTCTGAGCATGATCATTGGGATCCTGGTTATGTAAATGATATGTGAGAGTAGTGAAACTGATTGATGGGCAAAACAGAACTCTATTCAGTTTTTAAAAACTCGAATATCCACGTCTTGTTTTTTCATTTCCTGTTGTGTGTAAATTTCTGATAACTACTTCCTTAATCCACACTGGAGAAAGTACAAATTGTTAGTTTATACATCCTGAAGAATGGAGAAAATATGAGTTCAACGTTTGAGATGTTTGATCTATACATACAAACTAGAGAGACTATGAGAATATTGATTAATCCAATCTGGGTAATATGATAGATAGTTGGTTCTTCAAAATAAGAGGTTTGCTTAGATTTTGAATATCAATATAGATTTGTATCAAGTGTATAAAGAATCTGATCTTCGTAACTTACTTAACTTTAGCATGCGGATTAATATTCAATGGATTTACATTAAACGCAGAGTTCCTGTGACAGTGGCATTTAATTTTAGTGATGAAGAAAGTACTTTGCACGCTCCCGCCAAGTTATATAGGAAGAAAGCCAGAGGATTTTCATTCTGACACACATCGCATCTTAAAACATGTCTGTGTCTATGATGCAAGAAGAGAGGGTCATGGTATTCCATGATGAAGCATTTTCGAAACCCTTCTTTATAAAATGTGTAAACCATTCTTAGAAATTGCTATACTGAAAATGGGCTATTGGTATGCACTGTGTACAAATAATGCCGATTGCCCCGATTATCAATACGGCGCCCTGCCGATTGAGTATTTTGTTCAAAATTGAATAAATTTTGAACAAAAGGAGCAAATGTGATGCAGGCATCAGTGTAGTATGAATTTATTTTGTTAGGATACCAGTACTAAGTTTGCAAACATGCATGTCAACCATGGCCAATCAGAAGAGTGCACCCCTTTTGTATGATACTATAAACCCTTCCTACACCTTGGTTTAGCTTTGGATCACTATGCTATCACTATGTGGCAGAAATGCATTCTGATTGGATATTAATGATCACATGACCTTAGTTCACCTTAGTTCAGGAGATGGCATGCCAAAATGTAAAATCTCTACTATAACGTCTCCCTAAATAGGTTGTTTGCAGTTTTACTCTTTTAATACCATGTTCACTTTTCACCTTTTATTGAAACCAGTTATTCAACTAGGGATGTTTCAGCTATTCGGAATCTGAAAGTGAGCTTTACAGGGAAAGTGAAAGTCAGATTTCAGGGGTCATGTCATAAGTTCAGTTGCATTAAACGTTTATTATAACTGATAAATCAATAGTTTCAAAGCTAAAAACATCAATGTGCTTTTTAGAGAATATAACAACATTAAAATAATTTCAAGATGCTTTTATTTGTTATTCGCTGTGGATTACATTTATTAGAAATATGACAAAAAAGATATTCTCTTGTACTGAATATTACATGTATTGATAGAACAGTTGATTGAGCAGTTTAAGTAGTCTCAAAGAGATAAACCCTGCTTAGACTAAGACCGGCACACAATTCTGTGAGCTTTGCCAGATGTTGTCGTGGGTGGCGAAAAAGTGTACCTATAACCTTAAAAACCTTGATGTGACCAATCACATGCTCTACATAACTCCACCTACTCCCGATTTTTCTGTTTAGCCGCTTACATTTTTATTTAGGGGTTTTCTGCGTATTTCAGAACTTTTATACTTCCTAAGGAGTGGGTATCGACATGGATATATTTTATCAGCTAAAAGTCTACAGTCTTCAGGGAATACTAAAGGTCCCCCGAGCCCAATATTTGCCATATAGCCAAATGTTTGTGCATCATTCATATGACCTAAAAAGCCACTATGGACATAACGAAGGTCATTGCTATTATCTACTATTACTTGGGTATGCATACAATGGTATCCTCTATTTCCAGAGTAAAAAGGTGCTTGGGGTTCATTTTCTGGCCTGTTAATTTCATGGGATGTTCCATCAATAGAGCCAATTGCAAATGGGAGATCATTCCAATTATTCCTCATTGCATTCCATTCTTCAAGAGATGGCCAGCGTACATTGGATGCATATAGTTCCCATAATATTGGCCAAACGTCATTAATGACTCGTGACACAGTTGTAATGCTAACATCGAACATCAGGGAGAGTAGAGGATAACAATTAGGGTACGATCTCAGCCAGATCAATGTGAGGAGTAGTCTATTGTGAGGTGACATGCTATGTCGCATACCAAAAGTTCTAGGCAGAAAATTACCAACCATCTC
This sequence comes from Owenia fusiformis, assembly GCA_903813345.2. Taxonomy (NCBI): domain Eukaryota; kingdom Metazoa; phylum Annelida; class Polychaeta; order Sabellida; family Oweniidae; genus Owenia; species Owenia fusiformis. The sequence goes on from CAIIXF020000054.1 coordinate 34,019, forward strand.
ATGAAACGTATTAACTGTTTCACCAACAGTTTCAAAAAACTCATATGGGTGTTTTTCAAATAATCCAAGGACATCTCGTCCTTGCCAATTGTTGTTATCTGCGCCCAATCTGTTACGAAAATTTAACAACAGATCAGGAGGAGGCGCCAATTAAAACAATAGGGTTGGAATTGTCTCACTTTGAAGGCCTTCTGGTGGTGGTGCAGCTAGAAACATAAGCAATGCAACTAATGCATGCTTCTCTCTAAGGCTCAAAGTGTATGCATACCCAAGTAATAGTAGATAATAACAATGACCTTCGTTATGTCCATAGTGGCTTTTTAGGTCATATGAATGATGCAAAAACATTTGGCTACATGGCAAATATTGGGCTCGGGGGACCTTTAGTATTCCCTGAAGACTGTAGACTATTAGCTGATAAAATATATCCATGTCGATACCCACTCCTTAGGAAGTATAAAAGTTCTGAAATACGCAGAAAACCCCTAAATTTACGTAAAAAATGTAAGCGGCTAAACAGAAAAATTTGGAGTAGGCGGAGTTATGTAGAGCATGTGATTGGTCACATCAATGTTTTTAAGGTTATAGGTACACCTTTTCACCACTCACGACAACATCTTGCAAAGCTCACAGAATTGTGTGCCGGTCTTAGTATAAGGAGGGTTAATCTCTTTGAGACTACTGAAACAGCTCAATCAACTCTTCTATCAATACGTAATATTCAGTACAAGAGAATATACTCTGTGTCATATTTCTAATAAATGTAATCCACACCGAATAACAAATAAAAGCATCTTGAAATTATTTTAATGTTGCTATATTCTCTAAAAAGCACATTGATGTTTTTAGCTTTGAAACTATTGATTTATCAGTTACAATAAACGTTTAATGCAACTGAACTTATGACATGACCCCTGAAATCTGACTTTCACTTTCCCTGTAAAGCTCACTTTCAGATTCCGAATAGCTGAAACATCCCTAATATGCAAACTGTGTCAGTTTTATATATCTATTGTTCCCTTATATGGTCTTTCTCACTCACATGTAGCTGAGTTTGCATTGGGTGTTGGCTTGTCAGTAGTTGTTGTAAGAGTTCATGTTGTACATTACAGAGCATTGTATTTTGAACATTGAAGTTTGAAATATACTATTTTATATATATTTTAATTTGAAGTTCTAGTAATATTATAGCCACCCAAGGGCCTTCCACACGCCCATTTACATATAACGCATTTAAACAACTTTAAAAAGTGAGCAATGTCAGTGTTGTGATAATAACGCCCCTCATACCTGTTTATTACAGGTCGTGTAGACCATTGTTGCCTGATTTATAGCAAAAACATTGACTTTTGCACGTTGATGATGATGATGATGATGATGATGATGATGATGATGATGATGATGATGATGATGATGATGATGATGATGATGATGATGATGATGATGCGTCTTTTATAATAGATCTCATATCTGAGAAGCGTATCAGTTCAAAAAAATACTAGAAGACCTTACATATTTTGCCATGAACTGCGCCTATTCATTTGGCAATTCAGTTGTAAATTTTGTCTTGAAAAAAATAAATCTTCCAAATTTGTTGAGTTTTCTTGCAGAAATCGCCTACCCCCCCCCCCACCCCCTCCATCCATTTTGTATGATCACCGGGCGTGATTTGAGCAGGTGATATTCTTCTTTAAACGAGTCGGATTTTCAAAATCTATAAGTTGGACTCCCTTTATAGAAGCTTTGAACTGAATTTGCACTGCTTAATGCTGAAATGTTATTGTTTATCCATACATTTTAAGAAAAAATGTATAAAAAAGATGTTAAGCCAAATGTTGCCCTAAAAATTCAGAAAATGTAAAAAATTTCGAATTTTCTATGTACAGGCCTTGTTGCCCCTTTAAGAAGCTTAATATTTAAATTATCTAATCAAAAACTTCGTCCGCCATTTTGAAACACTAATCAATCCAATCTGTGCTAGCGATTCATAGGGCGAGCCATTGGGATATTTCCAGGGTTCGTACACCCCTGGAAATGTCAGGGAAATTGACTTGATTTTCCAAGTGCTGGAAATGTCAGGTAATTTTAAAATAAGGTCAAAAGGGCCAAAGATGACCGGGAATTTTGAAACGGTAGATATGTCAGGGAAATGTCAGGGAAATTTGTATCAGTGTTGAAAAAATAATGTTCCAGAAAAAAATAAGGACTATGACAGGATATCAATGAAATCCAAAATGTAATATTTAGTTGATTCCACAGGCTAAAGTATGAAAACGTATTACATATATCTAAAAATTTTACACTGTCTTGATTAATGAATTTCATAGATCTAGAGGCCCTTCAGGAATGGAAAACCTTAAATTATCATTATTAATGTTTCCAAACTGTTTTGAAACAAACTAACGTCTTGTTTTCAACCTACACCTTGCTCCTTTCTGTCGTATTTAATAAAACAAAAATAGTATATCACGGAGGGATACGAACCACTCACCTGGGACTTGGTTATTCACTAGCGCCATAGGAGTTCTACTATTCTGGATACAACTGACGAGTCGAATTTCACACTACCCTACCACGTGACCACATTTAAAAATGATACAGGGTACGGTTAAGTTGCAAATGGAGCGGGTATTCTCTATCTTTGTCCATTGGGCTTTTCTTGTAATAATACGTTGCAAACTGCTCGATGTATCTATACAATGTATAGTAGAATACTTAGAATATGTGTAAAATCTAGTATACATTCAGAACTATGGAAATAAACAAACGTCCTCCATTTGCAACTTCCCTGTAGCCTGTACTTCTTTTAAAGGAATACAGAATACAGTATGGGGGTATAGTAGTGTGATTTAAGTGGAGACAAAAGTGACGATCATTTTGAATTGACGCTCGGTATCAATATATAATACTTTTGTTCTTTCATATCGGTAGCTCGTTGGCCTCATGGTTAGCGTGCCTGGCTTCCATTGTCTAGGTTAGTTGATTGAGAACCGTTCATGTCGAACTTTTTGATTTGCTTGTTGTCAAGATATAATAAGTAGGGCAAAATCCAGAAAAAGTAGATCAAAAATACTCCAATGGAGTATAAAATTGTCACCAGGATTCCGGAATGAGACGAATGTTAACTCGTGAAATCTAGGTAGATAAAGTAGGTCAGAAAATCCGGATTAATCCGAACAAGGTTCGGGAATTTCCGTCATAAGAAGTAGGTCAAAAATACTCCAATGGAGTATAAAATTGTCACCAGGATTCCGGAATGAGACGAATGTTAACTCGTGAAATCTCGGTAGATAAAGTAGGTCAGAAAATCCGGATTAATCTGAACAAGGTTCGGGAATTTCCGTCATAAGAAGTAGGTCAAAAATACTCCAATGGAGTATAAAATTGTCACCAGGATTCCGAAATACGACGAATCGAATCGGCAAACTTCGGTACAATAATGAAGTGCATAAAAACCGAAATAAAATCGTGAAACAGGTGTCAGGGGCTTCCCCTCATCTTTCCCGACATGGTTCTAAAAGCCTTATATGGATCTATCACATGACATTCAAAATGACGTTCCTATATGGTTCTATGGTTCTTATATGGATCTTTCGAACACGTGACCTAATACCAAATCAAAATCAAAATTTTACCTTGACCATTGGATGGGATTTCATAGAAAATATCAAAGAAAACATATTCTCGTGATCCTTAAATCACTTAAATTCGATCATTTTATCTTTACCCCTTGATGGAATTTTATGAAAGAAGTTATGAAAACACATCATCATGTAAGGGTTTTCACCTAAATTAGCTCGTTTTATCTTGACCCTTCAATTGAATTTCATTGAAAAATGTTTCATGAAAAATATCATCATGTTATGATTTGTATTTAAATAAGACCGTTTCATCTAAATTACTTGCTGGATAATATTTCATAAAAAATGCACTTTAAAAATATTTCAGGATTTGCCTTAATTTATCAATGTAATGTAAGTATTAGATTGACTCTCAAATAGGGTTCTATTTTAACTTTTTTATTGAAATTAATACTAGGCAGGACTCACTCTCTAAATAGCTAATAAAAAGTCAACCCTTGGATGTGATTTCGTTGAAAAAAAAATATGACAAGTCCAGAATCAAATGATTTGTCCAGAACCTCTTAAGATCCTGTTATCTGGTCGTGATGTGTTATTTAAGTATTTGGTTTTGGCTCATTAGGTTACGTAAGTTTTATAATGGGTTTTGTTTTGGTTGTATTATATTGATGATCGGGTGGTAGATTGTGCCAAGTCCGGTAAGGTATTTGGCTGTTTCCATCTATGTGACTGGTGTTATCTCAAATTTGATCAATGAGAATTTCTTGTGTATATTGAATTGTCAGATTGGTTGTATTCGATTGATTGTGCCTTATTGTGTTGTATCAGTTTGACAGTCGTTATCTTTATGTGTTTATGCCAGGTATTGGTTGCGTGTCAGATTGTGCCCAATTGCATTATATGTTAATCTTATAATGGGTTGTGTTATGTTATTATATTTGGCGGCGTTTTCAATATTGCGGTAATTACCAGGTCACCCAGATGAACTCAGAAAGACCAGTTTCAATCAACGCATACCCTTCGATTGTCTTAATCATTAACAGATATTTGCTATATTGGAACTTTTTTATAAATCTTGGCAGATTATTAAAAATATTTTTTATTTTTCTAATTAACAAATTAATGGGGTCCATCGATTAATCCGAAACTTAATAAACCTTCTCTAAGAAATTATTAGAAATACTTTTATCTACATTTTACCAGAACTTAAACAAACTTTTAGCAATATTTTCGCAGATTGGTAACATTAAGCAGATTTTTTTGTTATTCTATGAAATAGTTGACCATATCATCAGCACACAATTAGAAGGCTTGTCCATTCTTCTTCTTAAATCTGATTTTAAATAAATGTTTAATTACTGTATGTGTAGCTATTTAAAATCATGAAAGACTTAGACTTAGTCAACTATGCCATAAAGGAGATTGAAGTTCCGTGTACATTTATATTTTCTTTCTTTCTTAAGTAACGCACTATATGCTCTAACTTTATCAATAATTTATATGTTTCCATGACATTTTCAGTAAATGTTCCTTAGGGACATTTTGATTATTCTACAAATTTTCAATGTTAACTGACAAAACTATATTGATGTTATGATAAAATTAAGTTGGTGAGTTCAGGTAGGGTGGGACAGGTTATGCAGCCACGTCAAAAGGGATAAAAAATTGAAAATATGAAATAATTAATCAACAAATACCATTTTGTGTAGCTATAAGAAGTATGCTCAAAATACATTTTAAGATACTAAATTACTAGGAGCACATCCTAGATTTAATGGATGTATGTTGCACAGTGTCCCATTTCACATTTTCTCAAAATTTTGCTCTTTGCATGTTATGTACTTTTGATGCCTGTCAGGTCAAACACTCTTTGCAATTTCTTCCACTGTGACTTGTGGAGTCTTTGCCTTCCATGTTTGGAGTTGTCATCCAGGGTCAAGTCATATCTTTTAAATCTCTTCTGCCACCTCATAATATTAGTTCTATTTGGTATATACTCCCTATATACTATCTTCATGGTAGCACAAGTTTTGCGTGGCTGTGAGTCCAAATGAAGTATGACATAAAGTCACCAAAAACGAGGCCTTCTGTTATCAGGTGAAAATTGCAGCCATTTTTGTAATTTCTTGACTGTGACTGTATTTGAATTTGTGACTATTGAACTGTGGTATTATGACATCATGGTGCGAAATGTCATTTTTTGTACTTGGTTAACATC
>CAIIXF020000055.1:0-39416 GCA_903813345.2 Owenia fusiformis
GCGTCACAATTACTAAAATACATTAACGTCGTGTTAAAAGACGATTCTGTTCTAATTCTGTTCAACTTAATCTGTGAAATAAAATATTTCAGTGAACTGAAAAATGAAATATGCAAAATATATGCTCTGAAATTGCTCAGAATGCATCAAATGATGTTTGATTTTCGAAATTTTCTGGAACCAGAGACCCCACTATTTTGCGCTCGTTCGCTGGCTAACTCGACGCGGTTCACTTCACTCATAGCCATTATCAAGCACCCCTCCCCCAACATAAAATCCTTTAAGATAAGCTGTGGTGTAAAAGGACTTCTCCTAGGGGAACAAATTAATACTAACAGTAACTATAAAGCTTCCTTGAGGAGACAAAATTAGAAATGTTTTTCGTTTAAGAGATAAAATCATACAAGACATACACTTACATAAGGTAACGTTTTACTAAGGGCAAATAAAAAGATACTAAAGTGTTCGTAGGTTACAAATATTTACTAGCTTTAAAAATCATATCTCCAGGGGGAGTAACTAGAAATGTTTACCCTGAAGGGTACATACAGTATTAAAACCTCGTACCAGAAAGGTTTCTCTCAATAAACACAGTATGGCTAGATACTTCCTTGGTCACATTTGCACATCAAATCACAACTTGAAGGCATTAGGGGGAAGAGTTGCCAATATTAGAGATTTAAAATGTATACAGGGAATGGCCTTTCAGAGGGAGACAAGTGAAGCTAGATATCTGCTCAGGGAGATAAACTGATAGACTAATTACTAGACTAATAGTAGATTGATTCCTCCTTATAGTCTATAAAGGAGTACTACTGTACTTATAAGTGACTACACCATAAGATTTTTTTAAAGTTCACAAAAACACAAACTGAAATAAATTAGATGATTGAGTAAAATGCATATTTTTATTTGTTCAAGTGTCACATTTCATTACAAATAACAATTCAATATTTGTACCAATTTCAAAACATTTAGTATTTCTATACAGTATAGCTAAAAGATATTCACTGAGATGTTAACCAAATATTGGCAAGATTAGAAAATCTCAATCCCTAATCTACAGGGTGGGCCAAAGAAAATTGGAACATCTTTTCCATTCATTGTAAATTTATTGTTACTCATGTATTATCTTCAATACATGTACTTGTAGGAAATTGAAAACAATTTATTGTCAACACCTTGTGGAAATATGAATATACAAGCTTAAAACATTTAATCATTCAATGCAAGGGTTTCCTGGACATGTCCTCCACCCACCTGAACAATCAGCCTGAGCAGTTCTTGACATACATGGCTTAAATGATAGGTTTTGGTACATTTTGTGCCAGTTTTGAAAAAACTGAGGTCAGTTAAGCTAAATAAACCCAAGGAGGGCATGTCTAGCTACTCCTAAAGATAACTACATATGTTTAATTGATGGACATTGTGTTGAGACTACATGTATTTCCAGCAGTGACGTCTCAAGCAGAGAAAATTGGAAACTTTCCATGACCATTAACTGATTTTTTTGTGTAATATTAAAGAAAATATTAAAGAAAATTGAGTAAATAGAAAAATGGTCCAATTTTATTGGCCCACCCTGTAAAGTGATGAAATTATTAGAATACACTTTAATCTCCTCTTATACATGTATTGTTCTGATTGGATAGGAGGCTCGGTAAATACATTAATTGTGTTGAATATTCTGTATTGCCATACATGTAGCTCTGGTGAAAATAATATGGCGTCTCCTTTCGGAAATATTCTTTTTTAAAAAGCATATTTTTTGAAATCCACCAAATATTTTCCTTACTATAAAATATGTAAGCTTTACTCAAAATATCTAAATTGAACAAGGTGCAAACTGTATAAGAGAACAATCGATTTTTCAAGAAAGGTCTGAACAGAATTTATCAGAATTACAGTTCCATGAAAAAAATAAATCAGATGATTTGCTTTCATAAGACATTGTGATATGGTTCATTCCATTGATAGTGAACATTGGTGTACTGGTGAAGTTCCAGCAATTTGATTTGTCCATAAAATAAAAATTGATTAATAAAAATGTATTTTTAAATTTTGCAGTGAATAACAGTCATGGTATACCATCATACAGGGCAATACAATGGTATCTGAATCTAATTCACAGAACACTACACAAAGGTTAAAGGAAAGGATTTGAATAAGACTTGAGAAAGTACATGTATTTGTGAGCTTGGTCCAAGTGCCCCATCCTCTCCGACCTCCATGTAGCCCCGATGCTATCCCAAATTGCGCACCGTTCATTTACTTTGAATTGAAAGCCCTCAATGACACATGCCCCAAAACTCCAGGCTAGTAAAAAAAAGCTGTACAGAAATAATTAAACATGATGTTAGATGCATAGAACACCAGCAGAAAATAAAGTTATTGAAATTCCAATAAACAAATATTGAAAGGATCAAATTAAAATAATTGATTTGAATGTCAATCAATGACACTCCAATTGCTAAGATTCCTGAGCTAGAATATTTGGAATGTATAGTACAGGTATCCCCAAATTATAGGAGTATCATTAAAAGACTTTATATCCATTTTAAGACACTTTTATTACTTGAACTTCACATATTTGGTAAATTACAGTATTCCTTAAGAATGTGTCCATTGCTTAATAATCATTACAATTATTACATTTGTCACTAGCATTAGCCTCCTAGTGCGAGGCAGTGTAGCCTCTTTTTCTTTGCATTTTAAAGGTTTCTGTACCATTCAGTTTTAAATTTGCCATATATCCATCATTCAGCAGAAGCTATACTTGATTGTTTTGCAAGAATTCTATTTCTGTTGGCTAATGTAATACAAAACAATGTTTTTTTCACTTGGCCCTACACCAGACTGGATTTATTGGCCATATATCCAATACAGTATATTTGATGAATCAGCACTATGCTTGATTGTTCACCTGGCTCTACAGGTAGTTGTATAATAATTAGTTTTCTTTGAGCTAGATCTGTTGATTCATATATTTGTAGGTTCATATGGTCCCATATTTCCTGGTTCAACTCTTTGCTGACTTGTATATTTTTTTGTTAATATGGCTCTGTACCTTATTAACTTTGCTGAAAATAAAAAGTTTCATATTAATGTTTGCAGATGAGATAAGTCAGATTTAACACTCTAGTAGCTGAGCCCATTTTCTTGCAAAATGTTTAGTTGGAATTTGAGTTGATAAATGTTCGGTAGACATGTTCAAGTGTATCATGACAAGGGAGAATCAAGAAGAAGTCACTTCTATTTCATTTCTATTTTTAAAGTAGCCCCACATATGTAATTAACCTCTTTTTTAAATAGCTTTTCATTGTCAAAAACTTTTTCACCTCAATTTGAAAATAGTTTATTTAATTTTTCATAACAAAATTACAACATTATACAGACTTTTGACAACCCAGGGGATGTATAATGGCCCATAATTAATTTTACAATATAAATGAACAATTGTGAGCATTCAAAGTGGTACATACATATTCTATACAATGGTATAATGCAATATAACAATACAATATAATAAAAATACAATAATATGAGACAATAAAGAAATACAATAATATGTTATGCTTATTCTCTACTAAAAATCCTCATAAATGGAATTCCATATATCCAAACCATGAACCTAATATAATTTATTGAAGACATTTCCAAATTCACACTTCAACTGATATTGTTTCCCAGTGTTCATTAAATAAACAATTTGGGCATGGTTTCAGTTCATATATATAATATTTAGTAGAAATGATCATCTTACTGTAAAACACCGAAGTGGTAAGAAATAGTTTTTATTATTTAATATAGTGATACCCCCATCAAATTCCAAAATGAAGGATTTTTTCAATAATGATTTTTTTAAATGTCGATGTGCAATGGCAGAGCTATATGACATTATCATATTTGGTTGAAATTCCCTGAGATTTGGGTCATATCATATAAATTCCCTGCGATTTGGGTCATTTGTGCTATACATTGGGAGCATTCTTTTTTTTTAATCAGAAGTGCTCCCTAATTTTGTGTGCCCCGTCACATATTTTTGTATCACTGTGCTTTATTAAACATTTTGAATGGTATTTCCGTCCATCTATGTTTAGCTTAGATTGTCTAATAAATCTTGAACACAAAATATATATGCAATGATGGTAAGAAATATTTTTGATGAATTTGTGATATTTGTTATTTTAAAGTAAGTGCCCCCTAACCCTTCATGGTTAACTATCTGTGAGGTTAACCTACCATCAAGGCCTATATGATTGACTCTCAGGGAGAGAAACTACCCTTGGGACACTATCAGTGAGGTTGACCTATCCTCAGGACCTATATGATTGACTCTCAAGGAGAGGAACTACCCTCAGGACCTTCATGGTTAACTACCAGTGAGGTTGACCTACCCTCAGGACCTATATGATTGACTCTCAGGGAGAGAAACTACCCTTGGGACACTATCAGTGAGGTTGACCTACCCTCAGGACCTTTATGATTGACTCTCAAGGAGAGGAACTACCCTCAGGACCTTTATGGTTACTGTCAGTGAGGTTGACCTACCCCCAGGACCTATATGATTGACTCTTGGTGAGAGGAACTACCCTTGGGACCTTTATGGTTATTGTCAGTGAGGTTGACCTACCCTCGGGACCTATATGATTGACTCTCAAGGAGAGGAACTACCCTTGGGACCTTTATGGTTATTGTCAGTGAGGTTGACCTACCCTCGGGACCTATATGATTGATTCTCAGGGAGAGGAACTACCCTCAGGACCTTCATGGTTATTGTCAGTGAGGTTGACCTACCCTCAGGACATTCATGGTTAACTATCAATGAGGTTGACCTACCCTCAGGACCTATATGATTGACTCTCAAGAAGAGGAACTACCCTCAGGACCTTCATGGTTATTGTCAGTGAGGTTGACCTACCCTCAGGACATTCATGGTTAACTATCAATGAGGTTGACCTACCCTCAGGACATATATGATTGACTCTCAAGAAGAGGAACTACCCTCAGGACCTTCATTGTTATTGTCAGTGAGGTTGACCTACCCTCAGGGCATTCGTGGTTAACTATCAATGAGGTTGACCTACCCTGAGGACCTATATGACTGACTCTCAAGAAGAGGAACTACCCTCAGGACCTTCATGGTTATTGTCAGTGAGGTTGACCTACCCTCAGGACCTTCATGGTTAACTATCAGTGAGGTTGACCTACCCTTAAGACCTATATGATTGACTCTCAGGGAGAGAAACTACCCTTGGGACATTATCAGTGAGGTTGACCTACCCTCAGGACCTATATGATTGACTCTTGGGGAGAGAAACTACCCTCAGGACCTTCATGGTTAACTATCAGTGAGGTTGACCTACCCTTAAGACCTATATGATTGACTCTCAGGGAGAGAAACTACCCTTGGGACATTATCAGTGAGGTTGACCTACCCTCAAGACCTATATGATTGACTCTTGGTGAGAGGAACTACCCTTGGGACCTTTATGGTTATTTTCAGTGAGGTTGACCTACCCTCAGGACCTATATGATAGACTCTTGGTGAGAGGAACTACCCTTGGGACCTTTATGGTTATTTTCAGTGAGGTTGACCTACCCATAGAACCTATATGATTGACTCTCAAGAAGAGGAACTACCCTCAGGATCTTCATGGTTATTGTCAGTGAGGTTGACCTACCCTCAGGACATCCATGGTTAACTATTAATGAAGTTGACCTTTATGGTTATTTTCAGTGAGGTTGACCTACCCTCAGGACCTATATGATTGACTCTTGGTGAGAGGAACTACCCCTGGGACCTTTATGGTTATTTTCAGTGAGGTTGACCTACCCATAAAACCTATATGATTGACTCTCAAGTAGAGGAACTACCCTCAGGCCCTTTATGGTTACTGTCAGTGAGGTTGACCTACCCTCAGGACCTATCTGATTGACTCTTGGTGAGAGGAACTACCCTTGGGACCTTTATGGTATTGTCAGTGAAGTTGACCTACACTCGGGATATATAAGACTGACTCTCAAGGAGAGAAACTACCCTCAGGACCTTCATGGTTAACTATCAGTGAGGTTGACCTACCCTCAGGACCTATATGATTGACTCTTGGAAGAAGGAACTACCCTTGGGACCTTTATGGTTATTGTCAGTGAGGTTGACCTACCCTCAAGACCTATATGATTGACTCTCAAGTAAAGGAACTACCCTCAGGACCTTCATGGTTAACTATCAGTGAGGTTGACGTACCCTTAAGACCTATATGATTGACTCTCAGGGAGAGAAACTACCCTTGGGACATTATCAGTGAGGTTGACCTACCCTCAGGACCTAAATGATTGACTCTTTGGGAGAGAAACTACTATCTGGACCTTCATGGTTACTGTCAGTGAAGTTGACCTACCCTCAAGACCTATATGATTGACTCTTGGTGAGAGGAACTACCCTTGGGACCTTTATGGTTATTTTCAGATTTGTTCATTTTTCTACCAGAAATTGCTTGCTCCCCCCCCCCTCCGTCCCATTTTCACGATCACCGGGTGTGAACAAGTTCCAGTCATTAATAATTCTTTGACTGAAGGAGTTTTTCCTCATGTCAAGTCTAAGACATTGTTTATATAGTTTCTTTGGATGACCCCTGGTGGTGGATTAATTCTCAATAAAGAAAGAACTGGTAATTCTAACATAGGCTAGTCATTGAAAATTTTGTAAACTTCAATCATATCACCTCTCCTTCTTCTGTATTTCAGAGAGAATAAATTGAGTTTCCTAAGTTGTTCTGGATAACTCAAGTCTTTAATTGAATTATCATGTTTAGTAGCTTTACATTGGACTCTCTCTATTTTGATACTGTCCAATACATATCTTGGATGCCATATGATATATATTCCCATATTCTATTAATGGTCTTATAAGTGTTTATAGCACTAAAATAATCATGGAACTTATTTTATGCATTGTAGTTCGTTATGAAGTGAGATACATTGATTACTGCTTCAAACACGTTTTGCAGAGAAACTTAGTTGAAATTTTGCCATAACCCATACAGAATATTCCATTATTTCCTCTTCTGGTGTCTGTAATTGCATTATATGCCATTTAAAATGTCAGTTAAGTTAAGTTATAGAAGAACAACATTATTATTGCCCATTTCATGATAACTTTAGCCTTAAATTAAAGGCATTGTCTCCAAATGACTTGAAAATGAGTAAAGATTCAACTATTTGATGCAGACTTTACTACATTGTTTAGACTATATTAACGATACCTGTCATAATGGTAAAAGACACCCAATAATATTGTTACAGTTACAGGTTCAGCAAATTGTTTTGATAACTTGATATAAAGTCAAGTTATAAAAATGGCCTGGTAGCACTTGACTGAGGATTATTTACAGAAGAAATGGTACTCTTCAATGAGATACTCAAAATATCTTATTCACTATCAGTGAGGTTACCTACCTACAAGACCTACCTAATTCACTATCAGTGATGTCCCTGAGATGACCTATAGGCAGACCTACCTTAGAATGTTTTAGTGAGGTGACCTATTCCAAAAACCTACATAATTCACTATCAGTGAGGTGAGCTTCCCAGAATATCTACCTGAGATAAAATATGTGTACCTCCAAGACCTAACTTATTCCCTATCAGTGAGGTGAGCTATCCAAAGAAATCTACATTGATCACCAATAGTGAGGTTAGCTATTAAGAAGACCCACCATTTTTACTTTCAATGTGGTAAGCTATCTATAAAACATACCATATTCATTATCAGTGAGATGAGTTACATTTACAAAATATACATCACCATATCAGTGAGCTGAGTTACCAAGAAAACCTACCTTAATCACCATCAGTGAGGTGAGTTACCAAGAAGGCTAACATTTTTCCCTATCAATTAGGTAAACTACCAACAAGATCTACCTTAGTCACTTTCAGTGAGGTGAGCTTCCAAGAAGGCCAATATTATTCACTACCAATGGGGTTAGCTACAAGAACCTACAAGAGCTTTCTTATTTACTATCAGTAAGGAGAGTTACCTACCAGTCCTATCATAGTCATTATCAGTGAGGGTAGCTACCTAAAAGACCTACCTTAATCACTATCTTTGAGGTGAACTACCTCCAAGACCAGTAGCTCATATCTGTGGAGGTATGTGTTAGGGTCATCAATAACTTTGCTTGAGAATCCAGGTCTACCTGCAAAGAAAAGTGCACCTAATATTCTAGTCTACAGAATACATTATTCCCTTTCAGTATTATGCAACATTATGTGGGTGACATTATTTGTTTGCTACCATTTGTTTCACCCTGGACAATTTCATTTACTGTTTTCATTTAGGTGACTATGTTTGTCCTAATTTCAAATTATGATGTAAATTGTAACAGAAATATTATATTGCACTCACTGGCTATAAAACACTACATCAATCCAAATTGTTTATTTATGAAGTATATCTTTTTCAAAAATCTGATATCTTATAATGCAAATATGGCCTCATAATGGAGGTATTGTCAATAATTAACATACAAATTACCTCATTTCAAAGAGCAACAAAGTGTCATTAGTATCACCATGGGCATGTGAACATTAAATGCTCATATGGGCAATTTCTATGGAAACTGAGTAATTTGTTTTAAATTTAGTTTTTTTAGGAAGACTTGGAGCATGATTTTTTTACCAAGAAATATTAATTATTTTGCATTATTTTTAACTTAATAAACCACCCCCTGCATTGGCTAAATCAATAATTCTTTTTGCAGGAATTACGTTCAAAACCAGTTCGGATCAAATACAAGGTTATTGAAAATGACACACACAAATGTCCTATACTCCGAAAGATCATTTTTCTATATTTTAACTTTTTAAAATATCCACGATAGCCTTCATACTGATGAAAATATATGTTATTTCAAAGGACCAGGTTTAGTATGGAAAATGATTTTAGATGGTCACATCTTTCATTTTGAGTACTTTCCAGGAGTAATTTTAAATATGACATTTTCCTATTAACACAATATGTTATCTTTCAAGTAAATTCTCAAGGATAATAAAAAATATCAATCAAACCATTCCAAAAATTATGAATAGGGACCCCATGTCAACATTTCTTCACAAAATGTTGAACCTATCTACTCCAAAGAGTATCTTCTTTTCAAATGTTTATTGCAAGAAAAGATTATCAATCGAACAAGGGGTCTAAAACTTCTACAGAAATAAAATGGATTGAAAGGCTAGTTTTGGAGATATCAATTTTCAATGACCAAAATTATGCTGAAAACAATGGATAGCATGAGTTTTCCCTATAGAAAATAAGATTGGATTTGAGGTTTTCACTTTATCACATTTCAATCCCCATCCCCTTTTCAGAAGTTGTAAATACAGTTGTAAAGAAACTTCTGAACATAGATTTTTTACTTGTCCAAGGCTCAATGAGGGAAAGTGAACGTTTATGATTGTACATGTATTAAGAATAGACTACCACTTTATAATTATTTCAAGACATGTATTCCTGATAATGGTTTAGAATGGGTGCTGGGTGATGTGGCCTATGCCATCTTGGGTCAAGAATTAGGTAATATTTTAGATTCACTATATTATATTCAAATCATTCTATTAATGTCACATTGTGATATATCAATATAAACCGTATTCCAAAAATTACTTTGAGACACTTTGAATCCAAAATAACTTCACCAATAGTTTATCAAAACTGTTTGATATGTGTTGTTAAGACATATAAATCATTTACATGTATATATACAGGTCATTTTTTGATTCTAGTGAAACTAATGAATCTGATCAATTTCACAGTAGAGTAAAAATTTATATAAAGTATCATAGGGAATAACAAGCTATGCACTTATTCAGGTCTTTCTGCTAATAGTCAAGTTTCATAGGAGCTTTCTGTATAAATCTTTATTTAAATGGTTTATCAATGTCATTACTATAGGGCGTATCAAAAAAAACGCAACAAGTTGTTATCTCATAAAATCACAAAACTAGTAATGACTACATCAATTTCATTTAATGTACCATAAAGCCATGTCTCTCCTCTTTGCAATGATATGTCATTCATTCACATGTGGTAATGGTTGGGTGAGAAATCCTTCCATTTGCACAGTGGGTCAAAATCTGCTCTGCACCAAGTTTTAGATATTGAAAAAATCAGTGCAAGGGCTAAGTGCCAATGGAAGTTCCCCTGACTTTAATTGTTGTGACTTTTTCTTTTGGAGCTATCTCAGGAGCATCTGTGCTCATAATTCCTCCACCAGATATTGCAAAACCTCGAGAGAGATTTGCCCATGGGCTGCTTTTCTTTGCTTTAACCCACACATGATTCAGGGCTGAACCATGCATGACGTGGACAGATGAGCGCATCTTTATGTGCAAGGAAGTGGTGGCAATTTGGAGGGGTATAGGATGTATTCTTGCAAGAGTATGAGTATGAACACTTTACTGTCTATGCCATACCTGTCACACCTTCTTCCAATAGCCTCTATGCCCCTTGTACTGACTTTTGCAATGTTTTAAACTTGGGTCCGAGCTGAATTTTGCCCCACTTTGCAAAATTAATGATTATTCGGCCAGAGATGACTCCCTGTGAATGAATGATATTCCATTGCAAAGAGGAGCAATTTGACTTTTTGGTACATTGAATTAAAAGGATGCAGTCAGCATTGGTTTATGTTTTCGTTCAAAATTGCATCGGGCTCCGTACACTGACTTTTGCAATGTTTATAACTTGGCCCGAAGCTAATTTTGGCCCACTTTGCAAATGGAATGATTACTCGCCCAACCATGACCAAATATCAATGAATGATATATCATTGTAAAGAGGAGATACATGGCTTTATGGTGCATTGAATGAAATCAATGCTGTTATCACTGGTTTTGTGCTTTTCCAAGATAACAATCTGTTGCGTTTTTTTTGATACGCACTGTATGTTTGTCATATATAAAAATTGCCCCCAGTAGTGAGGTTAACTCACTTCAGTACACACTTGAAGGATCATGTGTATTGTAAGACCTGAAGAGAGATCACCAGAAATATCAGGACCATTTCTCTGGAGGAATGTGTTAGGGTCTTCAAGAACTTTGCCTGTAGAATCCAGGTGTGCCTGCAAAGGAATGGACAACATTTAGAGCACATCTTCAAAGTGTATCTACAGTTGAGCTTGTTATTTGGAACTTCTTGTCGAGTTGCTCCATGGTGCCTAGTTTTAATGTACTAAAAAAGTCAGAAATCATTCAGATAAAAATGTTATGAAACATTATCTAAGCGATCTGTGGCAGTAGGTGAATATCTTTATTTATACTATGAATTACTATGAAACATGTATATACAGAGCATAATTAAATTGTCAATCAATAAACTTTATAATTAATTAATTCAAATTCTTTAAGTTAAAGTAAGTAAGTAAAATGTATTCGGAGATCATAAAAATTACAAAGTGAGGGTGTTTATCAAATGCTGGATTTGGCCATATATGGTATTGAATAAATTGGTGATGAGCTAGATTCAATTTTAAATATATACAAACATAATTGGTTTGTATAATAGAATTTTTACATTTTTTCCTTTTTAAAGTTTGAAGTCAACATATACGTAGATCCTTCAAGGAACAACAATATCATGTTGAATTGTACTTTAAGCAATATAATATTTGAGTTGTGCTGTGACCTTGAACTTATGTACCTGATTAACTTTCATCAGAATACAGTTCATAGAGATGCCAAATAAATGTTTATCTAGAGAAATGTGATAAGATATATTGCAGGTTTTTGTGAATACTTAGGTATACATTAGGTATTTTAATGAAATTGAATCTATTGGCCAATTGATAAATACTGTATAGCAATAATATCAGTCTTTTTTCTTCATCCTTGCATTTCCTCACCAACAATTTAAATGAGTAAAATACATAAACCAGTCATATCTGATATTTCTGCATTGTTTTAGTTATGTGGTAATTTTGTTTTCTTGACATAACTTCTTAACATAAAATTATTTGAAGACAGTTTCTTAAGTTTTATATATAGCCATCTTGACATTAATGACATTAAAGAGAGAATCAGATCTAGCGAGCAGCCAAACAAAAAATTGTTTCAATTTTAGAATCTTCCTGGCTTATGTCATTCCTTTTCATGTCTATTTTCTAAAAATCCCCAAAGTGCACACTTTATTTCAGGAAAACTAAAGATTTTTATAATAATGTACCATTTTTCTATAAGAATGGTTACCATTCTTATTATTTGGGAAAATTTAAACATTTTTCACCCATTTTTGCACTTTAAATCCTCAATAACTTTACCAGTTTATAACATATCGTGAATCTTTTGGGAGATATTGTATTTGAGATTGTAAGGAATAGATTGGTAGATCAATTTTACATATTGCTTGTAATTTTGTCACCCCCATAGATCTGATTCTGCCTTTAATTGACATTATTATATTATGTTCCTGAAATGAGAATCTGTATATCAAAGAATATGAAAGTGATAACTATATATAAAGTGTAGCATCCGTAATAGAGACCAAGTAAATAAATTGTCATGGGAAACATATATACTGGAAAAAAATAAAAGATCTATACTGGTGCATGATACTATGTGAATACATACTGGGGTAAGTGTCATGGGTAAAATATACACTCCCCTCCATAAGTTTGGCAACCTTAGCTCCCCCATTGAACTACGTGTTAAAGCCTCTCTACATTTGAATTTTTATTTTCTTAACCTGCAATGAAAATACTTATACTATTGATGGAAACGTAATTTGACTTCATATCCAATACCTCCAAATTTTCTCTATTTTTTCCTCAATTAAAATAAGTCGAAAATTTGCTGCAAGTCATATGACAGAATATTCATCCATCCGAGTCCTTGCAAAAAATACGAGTTAGCCAGGCAATTAAATTTGCTAACTTTATTTAACAAAATAAATGATATGTTTCTTCAGGTTAAACAAAGTTACAGAGCTTTAAAGTCAAAATTTTTTTTCAAAAAACCTCTCCCATTGAAATAACACAGGAGGCAAAGGATTATTTTCAAAAATGACTTTGAAGCGCTCTAACTTTAGTATTCACCAAATAAACTAAACACTTAGTGTACAAAAAGGTAGACAATTCAATTTTCTATATAAAAATATTTTTTGCTGAATCTTTTACTGAAAAGATATCCTGATTTCTCATTTTCCCCCGAACCCTCCATTTCCCATTGGATTACATGGAATGACGATTTTCAAAAATTAAACAAATTTATCATCAATTTTCGACCTACTGTACGAGGAAAAAATTGAGAAAATTTGGAGGTATTGGAAATGAAATCAAGTTACGTTTCCATTAATATTATAAGTTGTTACATCGCTGGTTAAGTAAATAAAAATCCAAACGTAAAGAGGCTTTAACACGTAGTTCAATGGGGGAGCTAAGGTTGCCAATCTTATGGAGGGGAGTGTATACTGGAATAAATAAAAGAACATCAAAAATTCAACTTTATCATCAATTTTCTACCTATTGTAATTGAGGAAAAATTGAGAAAATTTGGAGGTATTGGAAATGAAGTCAAGTTACGTTTCAATTAAAATTATAAGTTATTACATTGCTGGTTGAGTAAATAAAAATTTAAACGTAAAGAGGCTTGAACACGTAATTCAATGGGGGAGCTAAGGTTGCCAAACTTATGGAGGGGAGTGTATACTGGAATAAATAAAAGAACCATACTGGTGAAAGATTCAAATTACAATCTGAATACTGGAGTAATGGATGATATAACAAGGCATTAACGTGCAAAATGTCACAACCTGCTATCTGTTACAGACGCCAATCTTGAAATTTTTTTCGATTTTTAATAAAATATGTCTCACTACCTTAATATCAATCAGAATAATTTTTACCACTTTGACACATTTTTATGTTTAACATTTACTACATGATCTGGACTGTACATTGCTTAATAGGTGATGTCACTTACTTATTGATGAATATAAAAAATATTTCTTATTATTTTGGCACATAATGCTCTACCATTGCAAGTTGAGATTTAAAAAAAAGAATTTGTAGAAAAAGCCTAACTTTGGCATTTAGTAAGTGATGTCACTATATCAATTAATAAAAATATAACTTACCATTTTAGCACACAACTTTCAAAGTTCAACATGTATTAAAGGATCTGAACTAAACATAAATGAAGGAAAACCTCATACAAAATGTTTAATGAAAAATATGAGAAAGGGGAACAAAAATAGGGGGGGGGGGGGGGGGTGGGGGGGCGCTTTTGGATAAATAACAAATAATGCACCCAATGTATAGTACAATGTACAGGGTGTTCCAAAAGTAACAGGACTGGTGCTGGCATTTTGTCTATTCTGAACTGAGTACTTTGAAGTATTGCAACTAAAATTGTTATCAAGGGGACTCATCTCTGACCTAGCTGATTTTTTGGTGTCCTGAATGTTCTGTTTCTGTTTGATTTTTTGTATTAATGGATATCCGCATCGCTTGCTTAGAGGTAGCACATTTTCATTTAATGTATCAAATTTTGTATAAAATGACAAAGAAACCTTTCAACTTTCAAAATGCAAATATAATTTGTATTGATATGTCATTTCGATCACCAATATTGAATGAATGCTGTTAACGCTGTGTAACAGCTGCAATTTCACATTATTTCCTTTGGAGAGAGTAGTATTGCTTGATGTGTCATTGTAGAATGAAGTGCACACCTGTTTTAAAAATTTCCTTATTAGGGATTCTGTACACAAGTATAAATATAATTGAGAACCCAAGATGCCTTAGTTTTTGAAATATCATGAATTCAAATTCAAAAAGACCCTTAATATCGGCACCTTGCGCACATAATAATTTATGCACTGCTTGTTTTGGTATAGCACAGTCTGCATAGGGTGATATTATCAATGGAAATTGGTCTCAATTGATCCTAAATTTGCAGCTCATTAAGGGGACTCATCTCTAACCTAACTGATTTTTGGGTGTCCTGAATGTTCTGTTTGATTTTTTCAGAAGGGGATCATATATGCTTTCATTATATATAAAGTAAATTAGATCTTCACTGTGAAAATATTTCAGTACATCGTCTTAAAGATTAGAGGAGTATGACGTTCCGGAAAAAAACGCCTCAATTTACCCGCTTTGCTTGAACAGGCTTGCTTTAAAAGCGACACATTCTTAATTTAGCGATGCAAGCTAAGGAAAATCGTCATACGGTCAACAAGATTGTTTTTAATTTACGGCATTTGATAAGCTGAAGTGTTTTGGTGCCAATTATTTTTTATGAGTACTAATAAAGCATAGCAATAACAGGATAGATATAGGATTTTGACTCCTTACCCAAGTTCGGCAGTACAATTGACACCATATCAAATTTTAATTGACTTTCAATTTTCATAAACTTTGACATTTTTGAGGAAAATATAGAAAATTGACATATAGTTTTTATTGTTTTAAACAAGTTAGATCATGTACCCCTGAAAAAATTTGAAAATATAAAAAGGTTCCACCGTCAATTTTTTCTGTAAGTTATTTATAACCAGAGTTTTGCTTTTTTCTGACATTTTTAGAATTTCATTAAATATATTTATTTCAATAAACTTTGATATTCTTTGAGATAGGTGGAACCTTTTTTATTTTTAAGTGTTATTAAGGAGTTCACTTACTACACAATCTTGCTGCCCATTCCATATAATGATTTTCTTATATACATCTAATCAGAGACATATAAAACTAGAACTATAATGCGGAAAACAAAATATTTTTTTCTCATGCTAATGGCATTTAGCAGAAAAAGCAAGTTACATGATAGGGTTGTCATATGACTCATAATGTCTGTAAAACATTTGCAAACATATGTAGATTCTGCTGGAATATAATGAATGAAATTGAAACAACTTAGGAAAACAAAAAAAAGCAATGTTCCAAATTATGCAATGGGATTTGAAAAATCAGTGACGTATATTTTGTTTGTTTGTTTAATTGCTGATGGGGCAATGTGTCACTGATGTCACAGATAATTGTACCATAATCCGAGAATTTGTTAACAAGAGCGTTATATCAAGTCATGATAAAACAATGCTGAGGGGCTCATAGTTGCTATGAGTTACTATGTCGTAAAACGTCATTGACATTTAATATAGAACACTCGTAAAATGTGAAGTTAACAAACAAGCTTTTCCTAGAGATGTTTATTCTCAGTATTTCTTCACTTGGCAAATATATCACCATTGTCGTAAGGATTAGAGATGAGTCCCCTCAATACATAGTATGGACATTAATGCAATCATGGGCTTCCAATTCTCATGATTCAATTATCAAAATTCAGATTAAGAATTAAGCCTTATTGAACCAGTCTTGAAGTTTCAAAAAGTCAATGAACACAGGGGTTTGTGTAAAAACCGGGTTACTGGGTAACTGGGTACCCAGTCGACCGGGTACCTAACGTTCCTAGCAGGGTTACCAACTTTCAAAGTTCCACATTTCCCCCGATATATAGTAGCGAATTGACTTGACAGACTTAGCCTACCGAGTGTACTGCTGTTCGATATTTTTACCCTATACGAGACAGAGCACTTTTTAAAATAATCGATCCATCAAACAATGACGTCCATGTCACGTTGCTCATAAGTAGCAGGCCCGTAGCCAGGATTTGCCAAGGGGGGGTTCACTTTTTGGAAAATTCCAGGGGGGGGTTCACTTTTGACAATTTGGGTCCAAAAAGGGCCAAAATCACTTAAAAAGTGCTCAGAATGGTGAAAAACTGCATGATTTTGAAAGAATTTTTGGCCAGGGGGGGTTCGCATGGTTTGGGCTACGGGCCTGAGTAGCATATAAGTTCCTAGAAGACGTTGCACATTTTTGTTCTTTACACATCAAGGCAACGTAAACATGAGACATCTATTGATGGTATAAAAAGAATGTTGTTGTAACGTGTCCGTAAAGTTCGTTAGTGTGGAAAACATAACAAACAGGAACGTTTGATTTTTTACTACATTGGTCCATATGTGACGTAACTCAAACGTTAAAACATGTCAAAAACTTTGTGTTCTCACTAAGTCGGTTCATTTCCAACGTGTTGTTAACGTTAAAATTTAACGTTGTTGAAAGGTTTTTTTTCGATTTGAAATAAACTCAAAATGTAACGTCAATAATGACGTTCATGGACCGTATTGATCTGACGTTATTTAAATATTCAGTAAAACGTCGATGGATGGTTGAATTTCAACATTGTGGAAATGGCTTCAAATTATTTGTGAGTTAAGGAAACGTTACAAAGATGTCAATATGTTCTCACTAAACAGGTTCATTACCGACGTTATTTTAACGTTAAAAGTTAACGTTGTCAAAACGTTCTTACGATGTGAAATAACCTCAAAATGTGACGTCGAAAATAACGTACATGTATCGTCCAGATCCAAAGTTATAAATAAAAAAAATCCTAACCCTGCTAGGAATGTTAAGTACCCGGTTACCCAGTTACCCGGTTTTTTACACAAACCCATGAACACAGTCCTGAAATTCCACTTTGATTTGAGCCCAAGACCAAATCAGTTTTACTATTCCAAGTCCTTGGCTATTCTAATCTTCCTCATCTTTAGTTAGAATAAATTGAAAGCCCAAATCAAACTGGGGTCTAGGCCTATAGGCCGAGTCTATTGAGTCGACGCCACAGGCCGAAAAGTGATTGACGGGGAATAAGACTCTAGAATTATTTTACAATACAGAGGTTACAAAACCAGCATTTACATACAATTAATTTATTACAATAATATCTTATAAGGTAGAGCACAACGATTGCATTTATAATATCACAACATCTCCAAAATGATTCAATTTGAATTTGAATTGAACTTACCAGATTTCTCAACTTTAACTCCTGGCTCGATTACGCGATCCCTCTGAACGAAACAAACAAAGAATTCCCGGGATGTAGTTCCTCAAGTGTAGCTTAAATGCGTAACGCTTCCTGGTTTGTAGGAAACATGGTGATAATGGTGCCAACGTACTATGCTCTAAAATGTACCTTTTCTTGACATTTAATGACATGATATAGTGATATGCTAATATCTGCATTAATGTAATATATCTAATATGTTTTCAGCTAACAGTTTCAAGACCAGTAGCCTAATGGGTGGCCTTCAGACTGTTAGCTGAAAACATATTATATCTTTTGTAATGTTTTGAGTTTTGTCCACCGTTGTTGAGACACTATATATTCTATCATTTACTGAAACAAATTTGTTTAGAAATTAGAGATAGTGGATCTCAAAGTTCACCAAACCATTCAAGCAGGGATTTTTGTCTGGATGATAACTCCAATACCTGTTATCAGATTTAGTTGAAATTTCAAGCGTTATCTGGATAACAAGACCATGTATTTGTGTGCCAATTATACAACCAATTAATAATTAGAGAGATTAAGTTCAGGTTTACATAGATAACGTAGCTTTTATTAATAGGTAGATTAAATGTGACATTTGATTTCTTTAAAAAATAGGTTTTTTTGCTGTAAGGAAACAGTAGGTTTTGGATACGTATTTACAACCGATCTGTTTTAAACTCTTCAATAATCGTGAAACCAAAGTACAATTATGAATAATTTACTTCTAATAGATAAAATTAAATAATACAGATATGTGTTCAAAATCAACGGACGGGCACCATTCGTCATCTTAAAATAGGCCTAGCGCTTTCATCAATTGAGCATCTTATGTATAATTTTTCTTAAATGCGTGTCTTTATTGTATAAACATATTTACAAATGTATATTGGGGCTATTTTTCGATAATATGATTATACAACAAAAAAAATCAAAAAATAAATAAACGATGAAAAACGCTCGTAACTTGGGGTAAAGTACGCGTAGACGGGCAAGCATTTCTTAATCTAGCGTATTCATTAACGTACTGTGTTCTGGCAAAGTACATCAGAAGTTTGTATTTTATTAGCCATGATTTATTTAATGTATTTATACAGGTATAATATAATGTTTTGAGACTTTAATCTAAACAATTATCGTTTTACGAAAAACGCTCGTAACATGGGGTAAAAGGAGCGTAAAAATCAATCTCGATTACATCAATTTTCTCAAAATGTATTTCAATGTGGATAAATTCCTGTCAAGGAGATGTTCCTTAGACTATATTCTCAAATCTGACGAAGTTTTAGCGGAAGAATCGAGCGAGAAAGATATTAAAAATAATTTCCATCAATTTTCTGATCTCATGAAAGATAGGTCAGAATGTTACAATAAGATAGGTTGCATTTTTTCGGTGGACGGAGGAAACCGTATTCTATACGTCATTGTTTTTATGTGTGATCAGAACCATAAAATAGGGATTCAAAAACGCTTTCCATTGGTGTATACGGCTATTTCCAGCGATGTTAGGAACAATGTTTTTCAGCCACGCGCCTGATACCCCAGTCAAAAAATTTTGAAAGGTAATAACTTGCGCTTAAATCATTGTCGCTGCTCAAATTGCCGTTTACAGGTGCGTGGGGATATATTCTATAGTATCTGATTGTTAAAACTACATTTTAAAACAAAATAATTGAAATATTGCAAAAAAAGTTTTTTTCGAAAAGTGGACGGAGAAAACATGGGGTATTGTATGGAGGGACGGACGGACGGACGGACGGACGGACGGACGGACGGACGGACGGACGGAAGGAAATAACATGGGGTATCTGGCGCGTGCCACGCGCCTTTTACCCCATAATGGGGTATTAGGCGCGTGGACATGGGGTATCTGGCGCGTGGATGGGGTATTTTGTACTTTTTGTCGGTCCATTTTTCAGAATGGGGTATTTGGATCTCGTGAGGGGTAACAGAGGACGGACGGCTCATTTTCGGATTTTACCGCGTATTCGTTCCATTAGGCAATTAAGTTAAAAAATTAACGAATTTAACGTATTTTTACGAAAAATAGCGCTAGTTTTATTATATCATGCAATTTTCAACTTTTAAAGGGCTTTTATCGTTTAATAATGTAGATATTTCGAAAGCTATCTTATTTTCAATGATACCTAATAGGAGACTGCAGATCGACATTAGCAGGAGGTGGTGTACTTTTGCCAGACAATCGAATTTAAAGATAATTATTATTTTGTTGAATCTAAAATAAGAGATACATGTAAGTCTAACTTGCTCCAACAACTAAAAGCATTCATTAGGTTCATTATTACGGCGTCACAATTATTACTAAAATACATTAACGTCGTGTTAAAAGACGATTCTGTTCTAATTCTGTTCAACTTAATCTGTGAAATTAAATATTTCAGTGAACTGAAAAATGAAATATGCAAAATATATGCTCTGAAATTGCTCAGAATGCATCAAATGATGTTTGATTTTCGAAATTTTCTGGAACCAGAGACCCCACTATTTTGCGCTCGTTCGCTGGCTAACTCGACGCGGTTCACTTCACTCATAGCCATTATCAAGCACCCCTCCCCCAACATAAAATCCTTTAAGATAAGCTGTGATGCAAAAGGACTTCTCCTAGGGGAACAAATTAATACTAACAGTAACTATAAAGCTTCCTTGAGGAGACAAAATTAGAAATGTTTTTCGTTTAAGAGATAAAATCATACAAGACATACACTTACATAAGGTGACGTTTTACTAAGGGCAAATAAAAAGATACTAAAGTGTTCGTAGGTTACAAATATTTACTAGCTTTAAAAATCATATCTCCAGGGGGAGTAACTAGAAATGTTTACCCTGAAGGGTACATACAGTATTAAAACCTCGTACCAGAAAGGTTTCTCTCAATAAACACAGTATGGCTAGATACTTCCTTGGTCACATTTGCACATCAAATCACAACTTGAAGGCATTAGGGGGAAGAGTTGCCAATATTAGAGATTTAAAATGTATACAGGGAATGGCCTTTCAGAGGGAGACAAGTGAAGCTAGATATCTGCTCAGGGAGATAAACTGATAGACTAATTACTAGACTAATAGTAGATTGATTCCTCCTTATAGTCTATAAAGGAGTACTACTGTACTTATAAGTGACTACACCATAAGATTTTTTTAAAGTTCACAAAAACACAAACTGAAATAAATTAGATGATTGGGTAAAATGCATATTTTTATTTGTTCAAGTTTCACATTTCATTACAAATAACAATTCAATATTTGTACCAATTTCAAAACATTTAGTATTTTTATACAGTATAGCTAAAAGATATTCACTGAGATGTTAACCAAATATTGGCAAGATTAGAAAATCTCAATCCCTAATCTACAGGGTGGGCCAAAGAAAATTGGAACATCTTTTCCATTCATTGTAAATTTATTGTTAGTCATGTATTATCTTCAATACATGTACTTGTAGGAAATTGAAAACAATTTATTGTCAACACCTTGTGGAAATATGAATATACAAGCTTAAAACATTTAATCATTCAATGCAAGGGTTTCCTGGACATGTCCTCCTCCCACCTGAATCAGCCTGAGCAGTTCTTGACATACATGGCTTAAATGATAGGTTTTGGTACATTTTGTGCCAGTTTTGAAAAAACTGAGGTCAGTTAAGCTAAATAAACCCAAGGAGGGCATGTCTAGCTACTCCTAAAGATAACTACATATGTTTAATTGATGGACATTGTGTTGAGACTACATGTATTTCCAGCAGTGACGTCTCAAGCAGAGAAAATTGGAAACTTTCCATGACCATTAACTGATTTTTTTTGTGTAATATTAAAAAAAATATTAAAGAAAATTGAGTAAATAGAAAAATGGTCCAATTTTATTGGCCCACCCTGTAAAGTGATGAAATTATTAGAATACACTTTAATCTGGTCTTATACATGTATTGTTCTGATTGGATAGGAGGCTCAGTAAAAACATTAATTGTGTTGAATATTCTGTATTGCCATACATGTAGCTCTGGTGAAAATAATATGGCGTCTCCTTTCGGAAATATTCTTTTTTAAAAAGCATATTTTTTGAAATCCACCAAATATTTTCCTTACTATAAAATATGTAAGCTTTACTCAAAATATCTAAATTGAACAAGGTGCAAACTGTATAAGAGAACAATCGATTTTTCAAGAAAGGTCGCGCTGAACAGAATTTATCAGAATTACAGTTCCATGAAAAAAATAAATCAGATGATTTGCTTTCATAAGATATTGTGATATGGTTCATTCCATTGATAGTGAACATTGGTGTACTGGTGAAGTTCCAGCAATTTGATTTGTCCATAAAATAAAAATTGATTAATAAAAATGTATTTTTAAATTTTGCAGTGAATAACAGTCATGGTATACCATCATACAGGGCAATACAAATATCTAAAAACACTTAATGAACCATTACTTGTATCTGAATCTAATTCACAGAACACTACACAAAGGTTAAAGGAAAGGATTTGAATAAGACTTGAGAAAGTACATGTATTTGTGAGCTTGGTCCAAGTGCCCCATCCTCTCCGACCTCCATGTAGCCCTGATGCTATCCCAAATTGCGCACCGTTCATTTACTTTGAATTGAAAGCCCTCAATGACACATGCCCCAAAACTCCAGGCTAGTAAAAAAAAGCTGTACAGAAATAATTAAACATGATGTTAGATGCATAGAACACCAGCAGAAAATAAAGTTATTGAAATTCCAATAAACAAACATTGAAAGGATCAAATTAAAATAATTGATTTGAATGTCAATCAATGACACTCCAATTGCTAAGATTCCTGAGCTAGACTATTTGGAATGTATAGTACAGGTATCCCCAAATTATAGGAGTCTCATTAAAAGACTTTATATCCATTTTAAGACACTTTCATTACTTGAACTTCACATATTTGGTAAATTACAGTATTCCTTAAGAATGTGTCCATTGCTTAATAATCATTACAATTATTAGGAGGCCCCATCGGGGGGCCTCCTATCAATTTTGTAGATATTATTATTCTTTATTCTTTATTATTTATTCTTCCTCCCTCTTTTTCTCCTACTTCCAACTACCTTTCAACTAGGTACTACATAGTCCTACTAGGGACCTGGGCTGAACTTGGCGGGAAAGGAATTTTTATCTAGGTCAAGGTCAAAGGTCGAAATCTATGTCAAATCTAAGTTTTTTTCAAGTTTCTCAAATCCTGACACTACACTTAAATATTTTTGGCTGAATTTTTGCACACAGATAGATATTAGTATTCTATTAGTCTTAGCCTTTTGCCGTCTAGAGAAATTCTGCCTAGATTTTGAGATATTGAAGGTCAAAAAAAGGTCAAAAAATTTCTTTTTTCAACTTGCTTCAAATTGACCAAGTTTTTTTTTAAAACTCATCTACAAGTTCTCAGGATTCCAAATCTGACCTTACTTTTGACCTTTGACCTTTGGTTGACCTTCAGTGACCTCCGAAAGGTCAAAAAAGTTGATTTTTCAAATCGATTTTCTGGATTCAAATTTAGGTATATTCATTCACAAAAGATCTTCTGAGGTCTAAAAAAGTAAAATTTGCAAGGTCAAAGGTCAAGGTCATCAAACGAAATCACAAACTGTGTTTTCTAAGTTTCTCAAAATTGGAGACTACAAATCAATTTTTTTTACTGAAAGTCAGAATATATATTCCTCTAAAGGTTCTACACATATTAGCAATTGACTATTTATTAAAATTTTGCTCCAGTTTTGAGATATTAGAACTCAAAAACTGAAAAAAGGTCAAATTTCAAACTTTTTCAAGGTCAAATTTCAACTTGCTCTAAATTGACCAAACTTTTTTTTAAAAAGCATCTACAAGATCTCAGGAACTCAAATCTGACCTTAGTCTTGAACTATGACCTTTAGTTGACCTTCAGTGACCTCCGAAAGGTCAAAAAAGTTAATTTTTCAAATTGATTTTCTGGATTCAAATTTAGTTTTCTTCAATCAGAAAAGATATACTGAGGTCTAAAAAAGTAAAACCTGTAAGGTCAAAGGTCAAGGTCATCAAACAAGATCACAAACTGTGTTTTCTAAGTTTCTCAAAGTTTGTGACTACAAATCAATATTTTTGAATTAAAGTCAGGATATATATTCCTCTAAAGGTTTTACACATAATAACAATTGATTATCTATTAAAATTCAGCACCAGTTTTGAGATATTGGACCTCAAAAACTGAAAAAGGTCTAATGTTGAAATTTTTCAAGGTCA
Source organism: Owenia fusiformis (assembly GCA_903813345.2). Classification (NCBI taxonomy): domain Eukaryota; kingdom Metazoa; phylum Annelida; class Polychaeta; order Sabellida; family Oweniidae; genus Owenia; species Owenia fusiformis. The sequence goes on from CAIIXF020000055.1 coordinate 24,155, forward strand.
AATTTCACATTGCTTCAAATTGACCAAACTTTTTTTTAAAAATCATCTACAAGATGCCTGGAGTTCATATATGTCCTTGTATTTAAGATTTGACCTTTGGCTGACCTTTAAAAGTTCAAAAAAGCCTACGGGGCCTCCGTAAGATTGCTTGCAATCTTCTAGTTATTATTATTATTATTATTTATTCTTCCTCCCTCTTTTTCTCCTACTTCCAACTACCTTTCAACTAGGTACTACATAGTACTACTAGGGACCTGGGCTGAACTTGGCGGGAAAGGAATTTTTATCTAGGTCAAGGTCAAAGGTCAAAATCTAGGTCAAATCTAAGTTTTTTTCAAGTTTCTCAAATCCTGACGCTACACTTCAATATTTTTGGCTGAATTTTTGCACACAGATAGATATTAGTCTTCTATTAGTCTTAGCCTTTTGCCGTCTAGAGAAATTTTGCTCAGATTTTGAGATATTGAAGGTCAAAAAAAGGTCAAAAAAGGTATTTTTTCAACTTGCTTCAAATTGACCAAATTTTTTTTTAAAACTCATCTACAAGTTCTCAGGATTCCAAATCTGACCTTACTTTTGACTTTTGACCTTTGGTTGACCTTCAGTGACCTCCGAAAGGTCAAAAAGTTGATTTTTCAAATCGATTTTCTGGATTCAAATTTAGGTATATTTATTCACAAAAGACCTTCTGAGGTCTAAAAAAGTAAAATTTGCAAGGTCAAAGGTCAAGGTCATCAAACGAAATCACAAACTGTGTTTTCTAAGTTTCTCAAAATTGGAGACTACAAATCAATTTTTTTTACTGAAAGTCAGAATATATATTCCTCTAAAGGTTCTACACATATTAGCAATTGACTATTTATTAAAATTTTGCTCCAGTTTTGAGATATTAGAACTCAAAAACTAAAAAAAGGTCAAATTTCGAAATTTTTCATAGTCAAATTTCAACTTGCTCTAAATTGACCAAACTTTTTTTTAAAAAGCATCTACAAGATCTCAGGAACTCAAATCTGACCTTACTTTTGACCTCCGACCTTTGGTTGACCTTTGGTGACCTTCGAAAGGTAAAAAAAGTTGTTTTTTCAAATTGATTTTCTGGATTCAAATTTAGGTATATTTGATCACAAAGGACCCACTGAGGTCTAAAAAAGTAAAATTTGCAAGGTCAAAGGTCAAGGTCATCAAACTAAATCACAAACTGTGTTTTCTAAGTTTCTCAAAATTGGAGACTCCAAATCAATATTTTTTCATGAAAGTCAGGATATATATTCCTCTATAGGTTCTTCACATATTAGCAATTGACTATTTATTAAAATTGTGTACCAGTTTTGAGATATTGGAACTCAAAAACTGAAAAATGTCAAATTTCGAAACTTTTCAAGACTAAATTTCAACTTGCTTCAAATTGACCAATTTTTTTTAAAACTCATCTACAAGTTCTCAGGATTCCAAATCTAACCTTACTTTTGACCTTTGACCTTTGGTTGACCTTCAGTGACCTCCGAAAGGTCAAAAAAGTTAATTTTTCAAATCGATTTTCTGGATTCAAATTTAGGTATATTTATTCACAAATGACCTTCTGAGGTCTAAAAAATAAAATTTGCAAGGTCAACGGTCAAGGCCATCAAACGAAATCACAAACTGTGTTTTCTAAGTTTCTCAAAATTGGAGACTACAAATCAATATTTTTAAATGAAAGTCAGAATATATATTCCTCTACTAAAGGTTCTCCACACATTAGCAATTGATTATCTATTAAAATTTGGCTCCAGTTTTGAGATATTATAGCTAAAAAACTGAAAAAAGGTCAAATTTCAGAATTTTTCAAGGTCAAATTTCAACTTGCGTTAATTCTACCAAACCTTTTTTAAAAACCTTTAGTTGACCTTCTAATTGGTAATGCCTACAGGGCCTCCGTAAGATTGCTTGCAATCTTCTAGTTACATTTGTCACTAGCATTAGCCTCCTAGTGCGAGGCAGTGTAGCCTCTTTTTCTTTGCATTTTAAAGGTTTCTGTACCATTCAGTTTTAAATTTGCCATATATCCATCATTCAGCAGAAGCTATACTTGATTGTTTTGCAAGAATTCTATTTCTGTTGGCTTATGTAATACAAAACAATGTTTTTTTCACTTGGCCCTACACCAGACTGGATTTATTGGCCATATATCCAATACAGTGTATTTGATGAATCAGCACTATGCTTGATTGTTCACCTGGTTCTACAGGTAGTTGTATAATAATTAGTTTTCTTTGAGCTAGATCTGTTGATTCATATATTTGTAGGTTCATATGGTCCCATATTTCCTGGTTCAACTCTTTGCTGACTTGTATATTCTTTTGTTAATATGGCTCTGTACCTTATTAACTTTGCTGAAAATAAAAAGTTTCATATTAATGTTTGCAGATGAGATAAATCAGATTTAACACTCTAGTAGCTGAGCCCATTTTCTTGCAAAATGTTTAGTTGGAATTTGAGTTGATAAATGTTCGGTAGACATGTTCAAGTGTATCATGACAAGGGAGAATCAAGAAGAAGTCACTTCTATTTCATTTCTATTTTTAAAGTAGCCCCACATATGTAATTAACCTCTTTTTTAAATAGCTTTTCATTGTCAAAAACTTTTTCACCTCAATTTGAAAATAATTTATTTAATTCTTCATAACAAAATTACAACATTATACAGACTTTTGACAACCCAGGGGATGTATAATGGCCCATAATTAATTTTACAATATAAATGAACAATTGTGAGCATGGTACATACATATTCTATACAATGGTATAATGCAATATAACAATACAATATAATAAAAATACAATAATATGAGACAATAAAGAAATACAATAATATGTTATGCTTATTCTCTACTAAAAATCCTCATAAATGGAATTCCATATATCCAAACCATGAACCTAATTTATAATTTATTGAAGACATTTCCAAATTCACACTTCAACTGATATTGTTTCCCAGTGTTTATTAAATAAACAATTTGGGCATGGTTTCAGTTCATATATATAATATTTAGTAGAAATGATCATCTTACTGTAAAACACCAAAGTGGTAAGAAATAGTTTTTATTATTTAATATAGTGATACCCCCATCAAATTCCAAAATGAAGGATTTTTTTAATAATGATTTTTTTAAATGCCGATGTGCAATGGCAGAGCTATATGACATTATCATATTTGTTTGAAATTCCCTGAGATTTGGGTCATATCATATTTGTTTGAAATACCCTGCGATTTGGGTCATTTGTGCTATACATTGGGAGCATTCTTTTTTTTTAATCAGAAGTGCTTTATTAAACATTTTGAATGGTATTTCCGTCCATCTATGTTTAGCTTAGATTGTCTAATAAATCTTGAACACAAAATATATATGCAATGATGGTAAGAAATATTTTTTATGAATTTGTGATATTTGTTATTTTAAAGTAAGTGCCCCCTAACCCTTCATGGTTAACTATCTGTGAGGTTAACCTACCATCAGGACCTATATGATTGACTCTCAGGGAGAGAAACTACCCTTGGGACACTATCAGTGAGGTTGACCTACCCTCAGGACCTATATGATTGACTCTCAAGGAGAGGAACTACCCTCAGGACCTTCATGGTTAACTATCAGTGAGGTTGACCTTCCCTCAGGACCTATATGATTGACTCTCAGGGAGAGAAACTACCCTTGGGACACTATCAGTGAGGTTGACCTACCCTCAGGACCTATATGATTGACTCTCAAGGAGAGGAACTACCCTCAGGACCTTTATGGTTACTGTCAGTGAGGTTGACCTACCCCCAGGACCTATATGATTGACTCTTGGTGAGAGGAACTACCCTTGGGACCTTTATGGTTATTGTCAGTGAGGTTGACCTACCCTCGGGACCTATATGATTGACTCTCAAGGAGAGGAACTACCCTCAGGACCTTCATGGTTATTGTCAGTGAGGTTGACCTACCCTCAGGACATTCATGGTTAACTATCAATGAGCTTGACCTACCCTCAGGACCTATATGATTGACTCTCAAGAAGAGGAACTACCCTCAGGACCTTCATGGTTATTGTCAGTGAGGTTGACCTACCCTCAGGACATTCATGGTTAACTATCAATGAGGTTGACCTACCCTCAGGACCTATATGATTGACTCTGAAGAAGAGGAACTACCCTCAGGACCTTCATTGTTATTGTCAGTGAGGTTGACCTACCATCAGGGCATTCGTGGTTAACTATCAATGAGGTTGACCTACCCTGAGGACCTATATGACTGACTCTCAAGAAGAGGAACTACCCTCAGGACCTTCATGGTTATTGTCAGTGAGGTTGACCTACCCTCGGGACCTTCATGGTTAACTATCAGTGAGGTTGACCTACCCTTAAGACCTATATGATTGACTCTCAGGGAGAGAAACTACCCTTGGGACATTATCAGTGAGGTTGACCTACCCTCAGGACCTATATGATTGACTCTTGGGGAGAGAAACTACCCTCAGGACCTTCATGGTTAACTATCAGTGAGGTTGACCTACCCTTAAGACCTATATGATTGACTCTCAGGGAGAGAAACTACCCTTGGGACATTATCAGTGAGGTTGACCTACCCTCAAGACCTATATGATTGACTCTTGGTGAGAGGAACTACCCTTGGGACCTTTATGGTTATTTTCAGTGAGGTTGACCTACCCTCAGGACCTATATGATTGACTCTTGGTGAGAGGAACTACCCTTGGGACCTTTATGGTTATTTTCAGTGAGGTTGACCTACCCATAGAACCTATATGATTGACTCTCAAGAAGAGGAACTACCCTCAGGATCTTCATGGTTATTTTCAGTGAGGTTGACCTACCCTCAGGACATCCATGGTTAACTATTAATGAAGTTGACCTACCCTCAGGACCTATATGATTGACTCTCAAGTAGAGGAACTACCCTCAGGCCCTTTATGGTTACTGTCAGTGAGGTTGACCTACCCTCAGGACCTATATGATTGACTCTTGGCATTATATGCCATTTAAAATGTCAGTTAAGTTAAGTTATAGAAGAACAACATTATTATTGCCCATTTCATGATAACTTTAGCCTTAAATTAAAGGCATTGTCTCCAAATGACTTGAAAATGAGTAAAGATTCAACTATATGATGCAGACTTTACTACATTGTTTAGACTACATTACCGATACCTGTCATAATGGTAAAAGACACCCAATAATATTGTTACAGTTACAGGTTCAGCAAATTGTTTTGATAACTTGATATAAAGAAATCTGTCTCAATTAATAAGTCAAGTTATAAAAATGGCCTGGTAGCACTTGACTGAGGATTATTTACAGAAGAAATGGTACTCTTCAATGAGATACTCTAAATATCTTATTCACTATCAGTGAGGTTACCTACCTACAAGACCTACCTAGTTCACTATCAGTGATGTCCCTGAGATGACCTATAGGCAGACCTACCTTAGAATGTTTTAGTGAGGTGACCTATTCCAAAAACCTACATAATTCACTATCAGTGAGGTAAGCTTCCCAGAATATCTACCTGAGATAAAATATGTGTACCTCCAAGACCTAACTTATTCCCTATCAGTGAGGTGAGCTATCCAAAGAAATCTACATTGATCACCAATATTAAGAAGACCCACCATTTTTACTTTCAATGTGGTAAGCTATCTATAAAACATACCATATTCATTATCAGTGAGATGAGTTACATTTACAAAATATACATCACCATATCAGTGAGCTGAGTTACCAAGAAAACCTACCTTAATCACCATCAGTGAGGTGAGTTACCAAGAAGGCTAACATTTTTCCCTATCAATTAGGTAAACTACCAACAAGATCTACCTTAGTCACTTTCAGTGAGGTGAGCTTCCAAGAAGGCCAATATTATTCACTACCAATGGGGTTAGCTACAAGAACCTACAAGAGCTTTCTTATTTACTATCAGTAAGAAGAGTTACCTACCAGTCCTATCATAGTCATTATCAGTGAGGGTAGCTACCTAAAAGACCTACCTTAATCACTATCTTTGAGGTGAACTACCTCCAAGACCAGCAGCTCATATCTGTGGAGGTATGTGTTAGGGTCATCAATAACTTTGCTTGAGAATCCAGGTCTACCTGCAAAGAAAAGTGCACCTAATATTCTAGTCTACAGAATACATTATTCCCTTTCAGTATTATGCAACATTATGTGGGTGACATTATTTGTTTTCTACCATTTGTTTCACCCTGGACAATTTCATTTACTGTTTTCATTTAGGTGACTATGTTTGTCCTAATTTCAAATTATGATGTAAATTGTAACAGAAATATTATATTGCACTCACTGGCTATAAAACACTACATAAATCCAAATTGTTTATTTATGAAGTATATCTTTTTCAAAAATCTGATATCTTATAATGCAAATATGGCCTCATAATGGAGGTATTGTCAATAATTAACATACCAATTACCTCATTTCAAAGGGCAACAAAGTGTCATTAGTATCACCATGGGCATGTGAACATTAAATGCTCATATGGGCAATTTCTATGGAAACTGAGTAATTTGTTTTAAATTTAGCTTTTTTAGGAAGACTTGGAGCATGATTTTTTTACCAAGAAATATTAATTATTTTGCATTATTTTTAACTTAATAAACCACCCCCTGCATTGGCTAAATCAATAATTCTTTTTGCAGGAATTACGTTCAAAACCAGTTCGGATCAAATACAAGGTTATTGAAAATGACACACACAAATGTCCTATACTCCGAAAGATCATTTTTCTATATTTTAACTTTTACATTGTTTAAAACAAGACTTTTTAAAATATCCAGGATAGCCTTCATACTGATGAAAATATATGTTATTTCAAAGGACCAGGTTTAGTATGGAAAATGATTTTAGATGGTCACATCTTTCATTTTGAGTACTTTCCAGGAGTAATTTTAAATATGACATTTTCCTATTAACACAATATGTTATCTTTCAAGTAAATTCTCAAGGATAATAAAAAATATCAATCAAACCATTCCAAAAATTATGAATAGGGACCCCATGTCAACATTTCTTCACAAAATGTTGAACCTATCTACTCCAAAGAGTATCTTCTTTTCAAATGTTTATTGCAAGAAAAGATTATCAATCGAACAAGGGGTCTAAAACTTCTACAGAAATAAAATGGATTGAAAGGCTAGTTTTGGAGATATCAATTTTCAATGACCAAAATTATGCTGAAAACAATGGATAGCATGAGTTTTCCCTATAGAAAATAACATAGGATTTGAGGTTTTCACTTTATCACATTTCAATCCCCATCCCCTTTTCAGAAGTTGTAAATACAGTTGTAAAGAAACTTCTGAACATCGATTTTTTACTTGTCCAAGGCTCAATGAGGGAAAGTGAACGTTTATGATTGTACATGTATTAAGAATAGACTACCACTTTATAATTATTTCAAGACATGTATTCCTGATAATGGTTTAAAATGGGTGCTGGGGGGTGTGGCCTATGCCATCTTGGGTCAAGAATTAGGTAATATTTTAGATTCACTATATTATATTCAAATCATTCTATTAATTTCACATTGTGATATATCAATATAAACCGTATTCCAAAAAATTACTTTGAGACACTTTGAATCCAAAATAACTTCACCAATAGTTTATCAAAACCGTTTGATATGTGTTGTTAAGACATATAAATCATTTACATGTATATATAAAGGTCATTTTTTGATTCTAGTGAAGCTAATGAATCTGATCAATTTCACAGTAGAGTAAAAATTTATATAAAGTATCATAGGGAATAACAAGCTATGCACTTATTCAGGTCTTTCTGCTAATAGTCAAGTTTCATAGGAGCTTTCTGTATAAATCTTTATTTAAATGGTTTATCAATGTCATTACTACAGGGCGTATCAAAAAAAACGCAACAAGTTGTTATCTCGTAAAATCACAAAACTAGTAATGACTACATCAATTTCATTTAATGTACCATAAAGCCATGTCTCTCCTCTTTGCAATGATATGTCATTCATTCACATGTGGTAATGATTGGGTGAGAAATCCTTCCATTTGCACAGTGGGTCAAAATCTGCTCTGCGCCAAGTTTTAGATATTGAAAAAATCAGTGCAAGGGCTAAGTGCCAATGGAAGTTCCCCTGACTTTAATTGTTGTGACTTTTTCTTTTGGAGCTATCTCAGGAGCATCTGTGCTCATAATTCCTCCACCAGATATTGCAAAACCTCGAGAGAGATTTGCCCATGGGCTGCTTTTCTTTGCTTTAACCCACACATGATTCAGGGCTGAACCATGCATGACGTGGACAGATGAGCGCATCTTTATGTGCAAGGAAGTGGTGGCAATTTGGAGGGGTATAGGATGTATTCTTGCAAGAGTATGAGTATGAACACTTTACTGTCTATGCCATACCTGTCACACCTTCTTCCAATAGCCTCTATGCCCCTTGTACTGACTTTTGCAATGTTTTAAACTTGGGTCCGAGCTGAATTTTGCCCCACTTTGCAAAATTAATGATTATTCGGCCAGAGATGACTCCCTGTGAATGAATGATATTCCATTGCAAAGAGGAGCAATTTGACTTTTTGGTACATTGAATTAAAAGGATGCAGTCAGCATTGGTTTATGTTTTCGTTCAATATTGCATCGGGCTCCGTACACTGACTTTTGCAATGTTTATAACTTGGCCCGAAGCTAATTTTGGCCCACTTTGCAAATGGAATGATTACTCGCCCAACCATGACCAAATATTAATGAATGATATATCATTGTAAAGAGGAGATACATGGCTTTATGGTGCATTGAATGAAATCAATGCTGTTATCACTGGTTTTGTGCTTTTCCAAGATAACAATCTGTTGCGTTTTTTTTGATATGCACTGTATGTTTGTCATATATAAAAATTGCCCCCAGTAGTGAGGTTAACTCACTTCAGTACACACTTGAAGGATCATGTGTATTGTAAGACCTGAAGAGAGATCACCAGAAATATCAGGACCATTTCTCTGGAGGAATGTGTTAGGGTCTTCAAGAACTTTGCCTGTAGAATCCAGGTGTGCCTGCAAAGGAATGGACAACATTTAGAGCACATCTTCAAAGTGTATCTACAGTTGAGCTTGTTATTTGGAACTTCTTGTCGAGTTGCTCCATGGTGCCTAGTTTTAATGTACTAAAAAAGTCAGAAATCATTCAGATAAAAATGTTATGAAACATCATCTAAGCGATCTGTGGCAGTAGGTGAATATCTTTATTTATACTATGAATTACTATGAAATATGTATATACAGAGCATAATTAAATTGTCAATCAATAAACTTTATAATTAATTTATTCAAATTCTTTAAGTTAAAGTAAGTAAGTAAAATGTATTCGGAGATCATAAAAATTACAAAGTGAGGGTGTTTATCAAATGCTGGATTTGGCCATATATGGTATTGAATAAATTGGTGATGAGCTAGATTCAATTTTAAATATATACAAACATAATTGGTTTGTATAATAGAATTTTTACATTTTTTCCTTTTTAAAGTTTGAAGTCAACATATACGTAGATCCTTCAAGGAACAACAATATCATGTTGAATTGTACTTTAAGCAATATAATATTTGAGTTGTGCTGTGACCTTGAACTTATGTACCTGATTAACTTTCATCAGAATACAGTTCATAGAGATGCCAAATAAATGTTTATCTAGAGAAATGTGATAAGATATATTGCAGGTTTTTGTGAATACTTAGGTATACATGAGGTATTTTAATGAAATTGAATCTATTGGCCAATTGATAAATACTGTATAGCAATAATATCAGTCTTTTTTCTTCATCCTTGCATTTCCTCACCAACAATTTAAATGAGTAAAATACATAAACCAGTCATATCTGATATTTCTGCATTGTTTTAGTTATGTGGTAATTTTGTTTTCTTGACATAATTTCTTAACATAAAATTATTTGAAGACAGTTTCTTGAGTTTTATATATAGCCATCTTGACATTAATGACATTAAAGAGAGAATCAGATCTAGCGAGCAGCCAAACAAAAAATTGTTTCAATTTTAGAATCTTCCTGGCTTATGTCATTCCTTTTCATGTCTATTTTCTAAAAATCCCCAAAGTGCACACTTTATTTCAGGAAAACTAAAGATTTTTATAATAATGTACCATTTTTCTATAAGAATGGTTACCATTCTTATTATTTGGGAAAATTTAAACATTTTTCACCCATTTTTGCACTTTAAATCCTCAATAACTTTACCAGTTTATAACATATCGTGAATCTTTTGGGAGATATTGTATTTGAGATTGTAAGGAATAGATTGGTAGATCAATTTTACATATTGCTTGTAATTTTGTCACCCCCATAGATCTGATTCTGCCTTTAATTGACATTATTATATTACGTTCCTGAAATGAGAATCTGTATATCAAAGAATATGAAAGTGATAACTATATATGAAGTGTAGCATCCGTAATAGAGACCAAGTAAATAAATTGTCATGGGAAACATATATACTGGAAAAAAATAAAAGATCTATACTGGTGCATGATACTATGTGAATACATACTGGGGTAAGTGTCATGGGTAAAATATACACTCCCCTCCATAAGTTTGGCAACCTTAGCTCCCCCATTGAACTACGTGTTAAAGCCTCTCTACATTTGAATTTTTATTTACTTAACCTGCAATGAAAATACTTATACTATTGATGGAAACGTAATTTGACTTCATATCCAATACCTCCAAATTTTCTCTAATTTTTCCTCAATTAAAATAAGTCGAAAATTGATGAATTTTTGAAAATCAACATTCCCATATTAACCAATGGGAAATGGTAGGTTTGCTGCAAGTCATATGACAGAATATTCATCCATCCGAGTCCTTGCAAAAAATACGAGTTAGCCAGGCAATTAAATTTGCTAACTTTATTTAACAAAATAAATGATATGTTTCTTCAGGTTAAACAAAGTTATAGAGCTTTAAAGTCAAAATTGTTTTTCAAAAAACCTCTCCCATTGAAATAACACAGGAGGCAAAAGATTATTTTCAAAAATGACTTTGAAGCGCTCTAACTTTAGTATTCACCAAATAAACTAAACACTTAGTGTACAAAAAGGTAGACAATTCAATTTTCTATATAAAAATATTTTTTGCTGAATCTTTTACTGAAAAGATATCCTGATTTCTCATTTTACCCCGAACCCTCCATTTCCCATTGGATTACATGGGAATGACGATTTTCAAAAATTAAACAAATTTATCATCAATTTTCGATCTACTGTACGAGGAAAAAATTGAGAAAATTTGGAGGTATTGGAAATGAAATCAAGTTACGTTTCCATTAATATTATAAGTTGTTAAGTAAATAAAAATCCAAACGTAAAGAGGCTTTAACACGTAGTTCAATGGGGGAGCTAAGGTTGCCAATCTTATGGAGGGGAGTGTATACTGGAATAAATAAAAGAACATCAAAAATTCAACTTTAGCATCAATTTTCTACCTATTGTAATTGAAAAAAAATTGAGAAAATTTGGAGGTATTGGAAATGAAGTCAAGTTACGTTTCCATTAAAATTATAAGTTATTACATTGCTGGTTGAGTAAATAAAAATTCAAACGTAAAGAGGCTTGAACACGTAATTCAATGGGGGAGCTAAGGTTGCCAAACTTATGGAGGGGAGTGTATACTGGAATAAATAAAAGAACCATACTGGTGAAAGATTCAAATTACAATCTGAATACTGGAGTAATGGATGATATAACAAGGCATTAACATGCAAAATGTCACAACCTGCTTTCTGTTACAGACGCCAATCTTGAAATTTTTTTCGATTTTTAATAAAATATGTGTCACTACCTTAATATCAATCAGAATAATTTTTACCACTTTGACACATTTTTATGTTTAACATTTACTACATGATCTGGACTGTACATTGCTTAATAGGTGATGTCACTTACTTATTGATGAATATAAAAAATATTTCTTATTATTTTGGCACATAATGCTCTACCATTGCAAGTTGAGATTTAAAAAAAAGAATTTGTAGAAAAAGCCTAACTTTTGGATAAATAACAAATAATGCACCCAATGTATAGTACAATGTACAGGGTGTTCCAAAAGTAACAGGACTGGTGCTGGCATTTTGTCTATTCTGAACTGAGTACTTTGAAGTATTGCAACTAAAATTGTTATCAAGGGGACTCATCTCTGACCTAGCTGATTTTTTGGTGTCCTGAATGTTCTGTTTCTGTTTGATTTTTTGTATTAATGGATATCCGCATCGCTTGCTTAGAGGTAGCACATTTTCATTTAATGTATCAAATTTTGTATAAAATGACAAAGAAACCTTTCAACTTTCAAAATGCAAATATAATTTGTATTGATATGTCATTTCGATCACCAATATTGAATGAATGCTGTTAACGCTGTGTAACAGCTGCAATTTCACATTATTTCCTTTGGAGAGAGTAGTATTGCTTGATGTGTCATTGTTGAATGAAGTGCACACCTGTTTTAAAAATTTCCTTATTAGGGATTCTGTACACAAGTATAAATATAATTGAGAACCCAACATGCCTTAGTTTTTGAAATATCATGAATTCAAATTCAAAAAGACCCTTAATATCGGCACCTTGCGCACATAATAATTTATGCACTGCTTGTTTTGGTATAGCACAGTCTGCATAGGGTGATATTATCAATGGAAATTGGTCTCAATTGATCCTAAATTTGCAGCTCATTAAGGGGACTCATCTCTAACCTAACTGATTTTTGGGTGTCCTGAATGTTCTGTTTGATTTATATGCTTTCATTATATATAAAGTAAATTAGATCTTCACTGTGAAAATATTTCAGTACATCGTCTTAAAGATTAGAGGAGTATGACGTTCCGGAAAAAAACGCCTCAATTTACCCGCTTTGCTTGAACAGGCTTGCTTTAAAAGCGACACATTCTTAATTTAGCGATGCAAGCTAAGGAAAATCGTCATACGGTCAACAAGATTGTTTTTAATTTACGGCATTTGATAAGCTGAAGTGTTTTGGTGCCAATTATTTTTCATGAGTACTAATAAAGCATAGCAATAACAGGATAGATATAGGATTTTGACTCCTTACCCAAGTTCGGCAGTACAATTGACCCCATATCAAATTTTAATTGACTTTCAATTTTCATAAACTTTGACATTTTTGAGGAAAATATAGAAAATTGACATATCGTTTTTATTGTTTTAAACAAGTTAGATCATGTACCCCTGAAAAAATTTGAAAATATAAAAAGGTTCCACCGTCAATTTTTTCTGTAAGTTATTTATAACCAGAGTTTTGCTTTTTTCTGACATTTTTAGAATTTCATTAAATATATTTATTTCAATAAACTTTGATATTCTTTGAGATAGGTGGAACCTTTTTTATTTTTAAGTGTTATTAAGGAGTTCACTTACTACACAATCTTGCTGCCCATTCCATATAATGATTTTCTTATACATCTAATCAGAGACATATAAAACTAGAACTATAATGCGGAAAACAAAATATTTTTTTCTCATGCTAATGGCATTTAGCAGAAAAAGCAAGTTACATGATAGGGTTGTCATATGACTCATAATGTCTGTAAAACATTTGCAAACATATGTAGATTCTGCTGGAATATAATGAATGAAATTGAAACAACTTAGGAAAACAAATAAAAGCAATGTTCCAAATTATGCAATGGGATTTGAAAAATCAGTGACGTATATTTCGTTTGTTTGTTTAATTGTTGATGGGGCAATGTGTCACTGATGTCACAGATAATTGTACCATAATCCGAGAATTTGTTAACAAGAGCGTTATATCACGTCATGATAAAACAATGCTGAGGGGCTCATAGTTGCTATGAGTTACTATGTCGTAAAACGTCATTGACATTTAATATAGAACACTCGTAAAATGTGAAGTTAACAAACAAGCTTTTCCTAGAGATGTTTATTCTCAGTATTTCTTCACTTGGCAAATATATCACCATTGTCGTAAGGATTAGAGATGAGTCCCCTCAATACATAGTATGGACATTAATGCAATCATGGGCTTCCAATTCTCATGATTCAATCCACCTATCAAAATTCAGATTAAGAATTAAGCCTTATTGAACCAGTCTTGAAGTTTCAAAAAGTCAATGAACACAGGGGTTTGTGTAAAAACCGGTTCACTGGGTAACTGGGTACCCAGTCGACCGGGTACCTAACGTTCCTAGCAGGGTTACCAACTTTCAAAGTTCCACATTTCCCCCGATATATAGTAGCGAATTGACTTGACAGACTTAGCCTACCGAGTGTACTGCTGTTCGATATTTTTACCCTATACGAGACAGAGCACTTTTTAAAATAATCGATCCATCAAACAATGACATCCATGTCACGTTGCTCATAAGTAGCATATAAGTTCCTAGAAGACGTTGCACATTTTTGTTCTTTACACATCAAGGCAACGTAAACATGAGACATCTATTGATGGTATAAAAAGAATGTTGTTGTAACGTGTCCGTAAAGTTCGTAAGTGTGGAAAACATAACAAACAGGAACGTTTGATTTTTTACTACATTGGTCCATATGTGACGTAACTCAAACGTTAAAACATGACAAAAACTTGGTGTTCTCACTAAGTCGGTTCATTTCCAACGTGTTGTTAACGTTAAAATTTAACGTTGTTGAAACGTTTTTTTTCGATTTGAAATAAACTCAAAATGTGACGTCAATAATGACGTTCATGGACCGTATTGATCTGACGTTATTTAAATATTCAGTAAAACGTCGATGGATGGTTGAATTTCAACATTGTGGAAATGGCTTCAAATTATTTGTGAGTTAAGGAAACGTTACAAAGATGTTAATATGTTCTCACTCAACAGGTTCATTACCGACGTTATTTTAACGTTAAAAGTTAACGTTGTCAAAACGTTCTTACGATGTGAAATAACCTCAAAACGTGACGTCGAAAATAACGTACATGTATCGTCCAGATCCAAAGTTATAAATAAAAAAAATCCTAACCCTGCTAGGAATGTTAAGTACCCGGTTACCCAGTTACCCGGTTTTTTACACAAACCCATGAACACAGTCCTGAAATTCCACTTTGATTTGAGCCCAAGACCAAATCAGTTTTACTATTCCAAGTCCTTGGCTATTCTAATCTTCCTCATCTTTAGTTAGAATAAATTGAAAGCCCAAATCAAACTGGGGTCTAGGCCTATAGGCCGAGTCTATTGAGTCGA
>CAIIXF020000056.1:0-38985 GCA_903813345.2 Owenia fusiformis
AAAGCACAATGTCCTATGTACCCACCTGTGAAAAATAATTAAAATCGATACAGGACAATTCGGCCACAGACAAATGCCTAATGTAATCCAATGAAAATTTTTTTGCATAGATCACCCATTGAGAAAAAAAGATATGGCCGCTTTTCCGCCATCTATCCGAATTTCAAACAATTTCAATAGATTTAAAACTCAAGACAACCGTCACAAAATGTAAAATATTTACAGTGAACCGAATCATTTCGTCATACTTTTTGTCAAAATATATACACACAAGATAAACAAAATAAAATATAAAATCTGTACATTTCACTAGTGATTGCACTGATAAATCTTGATTTCAATCAACCACCATCCTGATTTTAAATTTAGATTATTTGTCTTCTACCTTTTCACTAGCACCCTCCTACCTTTTCGCTAGCACCCTCTGTGGAGTTATCCCTACATTGATTTCATTCTTGTAATGGTTTATCTCCTCCCCCATGAAGAGCTCCATTGTAAGTGGCCGAATAACTCAAAATTAAGCAGTGTATAAATGCGCTGTTTTTGACCCACCAGGTCCATCAAAGCCCAAAGACACTGTATGCAGAGACATCTATTCATGAATATAGCATTTATTTTTAGAACTATAAATTTGACTAATAGTGATGGCCAACCAGGAAGGTTCCTTTCAATTTTAAAATGAGTTGTAAACCATAGATCTATTTTTAGATGTTAAGGTTTTAAATTATATTCTATTCAAATTCTATCACTGTTAAATTATATATCTGCTTTATATGGGCTTATTAGCCTTTTGCAGATTATTGACATAGACATAGACAACATTCATGAATGCGGACTAATAGTGATGATCATTCACTATCCTTAGGAAAGTAGTTAAATAAAAACCCTGTTTGGGAACTTGCTGCTCTAGTTTTACACCTACCGTCAGCTTACGATCATTGGTTAGTACTTGGATGGGTGACCGCCTGGGAATACCAAGTGTCGTAAGCCCCCTTTTATTTTTTCAACTCCTCAATCGTCTCCACTCAACCAGAGCGCACTCACACAGGTACTAGAGTGCACCCAATCGCCTTTTTATTTCACTTCCCCAGTATATTCTGCTCTCAGCACAACCCACGGATGAGTGCTTTGCTACATCCGTTTGACTGTTCATAACTGCTCTAGTTTTACACCTACCTTCAGCTTACGATCATATCACGTTGAACACACCAGTTCTCGTCTGATCACTGAAGTTAAGCAACGTCGAGCTTGGTTAGTACTTGGATGGGTGACCGCCTGGGAATACCAAGTGTCGTAAGCCCCCTTTTATTTTTTCAACTCCTCAATCGTCTCCACTCAACCAGAGCGCACTCACACAGGTACTAGAGTGCACCCAATCGCCTTTTTATTTCACTTCCCCAGTATATTCTGCTCTCAGCACAACCCACGGATGAGTGCTTTGCTACATCCGTTTGACTGTTCATAACTGCTCTAGTTTTACACCTACCTTCAGCTTACGATCATATCACGTTGAACACACCAGTTCTCGTCCGATCACTGAAGTTAAGCAACGTCGAGCTTGGTTAGTACTTGGATGGGTGACCGCCTGGGAATACCAAGTGTCGTAAGCCCCCTTTTATTTTTTCAACTCCTCAATCGTCTCCACTCAACCAGAGCGCACTCACACAGCTACTAGAGTGCACCCAATCGCCTTTTTATTTCACTTCCCCAGTATATTCTGCTCTCAGCACAACCCACGGATGAGTGCTTTGCTACATCCGTTTGACTGTTCATAACTGCTCTAGTTTTACACCTACCTTCAGCTTACGATCATTCACGTTGAACACACCAGTTCTCGTCCGATCACTGAAGTTAAGTAACGTCCAGCTTGGTTAGTACTTGGATGGGTGACCGCCTGGGAATACCAAGTGTCGTAAGCCCCCTTTTATTTTTTCAACTCCTCAATCGTCTCCACTCAACCAGAGCGCACTCACACAGGTACTAGAGTGCACCCAATCGCCTTTTTATTTCACTTCCCCAGTATATTCTGCTCTCAGCACAACCCACGGATGAGTGCTTTGCTACATCCGTTTGACTGTTCATAACTGCTCTAGTTTTACACCTACCTTCAGCTTACGATCATATCACGTTGAACACACCAGTTCTCGTCCGATCACTGAAGTTAAGCAACGTCGAGCTTGGTTAGTACTTGGATGGGTGACCGCCTGGGAATACCAAGTGTCGTAAGCCCCCTTTTATTTTTTCAACTCCTCAATCGTCTCCACTCAACCAGAGCGCACTCACACAGGTACTAGAGTGCACCCAATCGCCTTTTTATTTCACTTCCCCAGTATATTCTGCTCTCAGCACAACCCACGGATGAGTGCTTTGCTACATCCGTTTGACTGTTCATAACTGCTCTAGTTTTACACCTACCTTCAGCTTACGATCATATCACGTTGAACACACCAGTTCTCGTCCGATCACTGAAGTTAAGCAACGTCGAGCTTGGTTAGTACTTGGATGGGTGACCGCCTGGGAATACCAAGTGTCGTAAGCCCCCTTTTATTTTTTCAACTCCTCAATCGTCTCCACTCAACCAGAGCGCACTCACACAGCTACTAGAGTGCACCCAATCGCCTTTTTATTTCACTTCCCCAGTATATTCTGCTCTCAGCACAACCCACGGATGAGTGCTTTGCTACATCCGTTTGACTGTTCATAACTGCTCTAGTTTTACACCTACCTTCAGCTTACGATCATATCACGTTGAACACACCAGTTCTCGTCTGATCACTGAAGTTAAGCAACGTCGAGCTTAGTTAGTACTTGGATGGGTGACCGCCTGGGAATACCAAGTGTCGTAAGCCCCCTTTTATTTTTTCAACTCCTCAATCGTCTCCACTCAACCAGAGCGCACTCACACAGGTACTAGAGTGCACCCAATCGCCTTTTTATTTCACTTCCCCAGTATATTCTGCTCTCAGCACAACCCACGGATGAGTGCTTTGCTACATCCGTTTGACTGTTCATAACTGCTCTAGTTTTACACCTACCTTCAGCTTACGATCATATCACGTTGAACACACCAGTTCTCGTCCGATCACTGAAGTTAAGCAACGTCGAGCTTGGTTAGTACTTGGATGGGTGACCGCCTGGGAATACCAAGTGTCGTAAGCCCCCTTTTATTTTTTCAACTCCTCAATCGTCTCCACTCAACCAGAGCGCACTCACACAGGTACTAGAGTGCACCCAATCGCCTTTTTATTTCACTTCCCCAGTATATTCTGCTCTCAGCACAACCCACGGATGAGTGCTTTGCTACATCCGTTTGACTGTTCATAACTGCTCTAGTTTTACACCTACCTTCAGCTTACGATCATATCACGTTGAACACACCAGTTCTCGTCCGATCACTGAAGTTAAGCAACGTCGAGCTTGGTTAGTACTTGGATGGGTGACCGCCTGGGAATACCAAGTGTCGTAAGCCCCCTTTTATTTTTTCAACTCCTCAATCGTCTCCACTCAACCAGAGCGCACTCACACAGGTACTAGAGTGCACCCAATCGCCTTTTTATTTCACTTCCCCAGTATATTCTGCTCTCAGCACAACCCACGGATGAGTGCTTTGCTACATCCGTTTGACTGTTCATAACTGCTCTAGTTTTACACCTACCTTCAGCTTACGATCATATCACGTTGAACACACCAGTTCTCGTCCGATCACTGAAGTTAAGCAACGTCGAGCTTGGTTAGTACTTGGATGGGTGACCGCCTGGGAATACCAAGTGTCGTAAGCCCCCTTTTATTTTTTCAACTCCTCAGTCGTCTCCACTCAACCAGAGCGCACTCACACAGGTACTAGAGTGCACCCAATCGCCTTTTTATTTCACTTCCCCAGTATATTCTGCTCTCAGCACAACCCACGGATGAGTGCTTTGCTACATCCGTTTGACTGTTCATAACTGCTCTAGTTTTACACCTACCTTCAGCTTACGATCATATCACGTTGAACACACCAGTTCTCGTCCGATCACTGAAGTTAAGCAACGTCGAGCTTGGTTAGTACTTGGATGGGTGACCGCCTGGGAATACCAAGTGTCGTAAGCCCCCTTTTATTTTTTCAACTCCTCAATCGTCTCCACTCAACCAGAGCGCACTCACACAGGTACTAGAGTGCACCCAATCGCCTTTTTATTTCACTTCCCCAGTATATTCTGCTCTCAGCACAACCCACGGATGAGTGCTTTGCTACATCCGTTTGACTGTTCATAACTGCTCTAGTTTTACACCTACCTTCAGCTTACGATCATATCACGTTGAACACACCAGTTCTCGTCCGATCACTGAAGTTAAGCAACGTCGAGCTTGGTTAGTACTTGGATGGGTGACCGCCTGGGAATACCAAGTGTCGTAAGCCCCCTTTTATTTTTTCAACTCCTCAATCGTCTCCACTCAACCAGAGCGCACTCACACAGGTACTAGAGTGCACCCAATCGCCTTTTTATTTCACTTCCCCAGTATATTCTGCTCTCAGCACAACCCACGGATGAGTGCTTTGCTACATCCGTTTGACTGTTCATAACTGCTCTAGTTTTACACCTACCTTCAGCTTACGATCATATCACGTTGAACACACCAGTTCTCGTCCGATCACTGAAGTTAAGCAACGTCGAGCTTGGTTAGTACTTGGATGGGTGACCGCCTGGGAATACCAAGTGTCGTAAGCCCCCTTTTATTTTTTCAACTCCTCAATCGTCTCCACTCAACCAGAGCGCACTCACACAGGTACTAGAGTGCACCCAATCGCCTTTTTATTTCACTTCCCCAGTATATTCTGCTCTCAGCACAACCCACGGATGAGTGCTTTGCTACATCCGTTTGACTGTTCATAACTGCTCTAGTTTTACACCTACCTTCAGCTTACGATCATATCACGTTGAACACACCAGTTCTCGTCCGATCACTGAAGTTAAGCAACGTCGAGCTTGGTTAGTACTTGGATGGGTGACCGCCTGGGAATACCAAGTGTCGTAAGCCCCCTTTTATTTTTTCAACTCCTCAATCGTCTCCACTCAACCAGAGCGCACTCACACAGGTACTAGAGTGCACCCAATCGCCTTTTTATTTCACTTCCCCAGTATATTCTGCTCTCAGCACAACCCACGGATGAGTGCTTTGCTACATCCGTTTGACTGTTCATAACTGCTCTAGTTTTACACCTACCTTCAGCTTACGATCATATCACGTTGAACACACCAGTTCTCGTCCGATCACTGAAGTTAAGCAACGTCGAGCTTGGTTAGTACTTGGATGGGTGACCGCCTGGGAATACCAAGTGTCGTAAGCCCCCTTTTATTTTTTCAACTCCTCAATCGTCTCCACTCAACCAGAGCGCACTCACACAGCTACTAGAGTGCACCCAATCGCCTTTTTATTTCACTTCCCCAGTATATTCTGCTCTCAGCACAACCCACGGATGAGTGCTTTGCTACATCCGTTTGACTGTTCATAACTGCTCTAGTTTTACACCTACCTCCCAGATAGCACGTCTTTGTTGGCCCAACGTCGGCAATTTTACGTCGGTACCTTGACGTTGGGCCGACGTTGGTTCAAGGTTGTCAAGGCACACTTCTCCGTTGGCCTGAAGTCGGCAATTCTACGGCTGTAAGCTCACGTTGTACCGACGTCGGTACAAGGTTGGCAAATGACACATCTTTTTCGGTCTGAAGTTAGCAATTTTAGGGCGGTACTTTGACGTTGGGCCGACGTTGGTACGAGGTCGTCAAGGTACACTTTTCTGTTGGCCTGAAGTCAGCAATTTTACGGCTGTACGCTGACGTTGTAGACGCTGCAAATGTTGGACCAACGTTGGCCCAACGTCGTTGTGCTATCTGGGTAGCACTAAAGTACTGTTGGGCCAACGTTGGGCCACCCACCTATCTGTTCCCTCTGCAAGGCCAACGTTGGGCCAACATTGCCATTAGCACTAAAGCACTGTCGAGCCAACATTGGACCAACGTTGGGCCAACATAATTTTTTGCCAACATTGGACCAACGTTGGGCCAACATAATTGTTTGCCACTGTTGGACCAACGTTGGCCCGCTGGACAAAATGACGTTGGGTCAACCGCTCAAGCCGACGTTGGGCCAACAGATGCGTAGTTGTTGGCCCGAAGTTGGCCCACTGGCGGTGTGCTATCTGTGCCAACATTGGACCAACGTTGGGCCAATATAATTTTTTGCCACTGTTGGACCAACGTTGGCCCGCTGGACAAAATGACGTTGGGTCAACCGCTCAAGCCGACGTTGGGCCAACAGATGCGTAGTTGTTGGCCCAACGTTGGCCCATTGGCGATGTGCTATCTGGGACCTATCGATCAGTGCAAAATTGCAGTTGGCAAATTGTAGTTGGGCCAACGTTGGCCCGTTGTTGGCTGCCGCTAATACCAGGAAGCCACCTATCGATAAATCATTGCAAATGCTTAAAAATAGAAGAAAACATACCAGCAGTCATTAAAAAAAATTAAGGTAAATTTTTGTAATATTTTCTTTCAAAATTATCTGATAATGTTGTTCACCTCAAAAATATGGATTTTCGCCTTGTAATACAGTTGAAACCACTTATAAGGCTACCAAATATATTTAGTATGGAAAAACAAGCCACCATATTTTATTGATGTAAAACGGATATAATATGTGAACACATTTACAGTAGCAGTACTGAATGCCTAGATAGCACAAAGACGTTGGGTCAACGCCGCTATCGGTGACCATTGGTTCTCAAGGTTGCAGTTGGCAAATTATTCATGTGGCCTGTCGTTGGCTGCCCAGGGAGCCAACAATGGCTGTACAAAAAAGTAAATTGTGTCAACAGTGGGCCAACGTTGCTTCTGTGGTGGCTGCCAATGTTGGACCAACGTTGGCTGACGTGGTTGGCCCACCGTCGCTATGTCCATTGGCCCAACGTTGGCCCACCGAAAGAAAATATGGTTGGCCCAACAATGGACCTTCGGTGGGCCAACGTTGGGCCAATGGACATAGCGACGGTGGGCCAACCACGTCAGCCAACGTTGGACCAACATATACGTAATCGTTGGGCCAAAGTTGGCCCAACTGTTGACCAACGTTGGGCCAACCAGTTTTGACCGCCAATGCGCCAACATCCCTCTTAACATTGTCGGACCAACTGTTGACCAACGTCGGGCCAACCAGTCTTCTTACTATTAGTGGGCCAACTATGGGCCAACGTAGCTTGAAATCGTGTTGGGCCAACAATGGACCAACGTTGGGCCAATGAACATAGCGACGGTGGACCAACGTTGGACCGATGGACATAGCGACGGTGGGCCAACCACGACAGCCAACGTTGGGCCAACAGATACGTAGTTGTTGGGCCAACGTTGGCCCATCAGAGTTGTGCTATCTGGGCTTCAGCTTACGATCATATCACGTTGAACACACCAGTTCTCGTCCGATCACTGAAGTTAAGCAACGTCGAGCTTGGTTAGTACTTGGATGGGTGACCGCCTGGGAATACCAAGTGTCGTAAGCCCCCTTTTATTTTTTCAACTCCTCAATCGTCTCCACTCAACCAGAGCGCACTCACACAGGTACTAGAGTGCACCCAATCGCCTTTTTATTTCACTTCCCCAGTATATTCTGCTCTCAGCACAACCCACGGATGAGTGCTTTGCTACATCCGTTTGACTGTTCATAACTGCTCTAGTTTTACACCTACCTTCAGCTTACGATCATATCACGTTGAACACACCAGTTCTCGTCCGATCACTGAAGTTAAGCAACGTCGAGCTTGGTTAGTACTTGGATGGGTGACCGCCTGGGAATACCAAGTGTCGTAAGCCCCCTTTTATTTTTTCAACTCCTCAATCGTCTCCACTCAACCAGAGCGCACTCACACAGGTACTAGAGTGCACCCAATCGCCTTTTTATTTCACTTCCCCAGTATATTCTGCTCTCAGCACAACCCACGGATGAGTGCTTTGCTACATCCGTTTGACTGTTCATAACTGCTCTAGTTTTACACCTACCTTCAGCTTACGATCATATCACGTTGAACACACCAGTTCTCGTCCGATCACTGAAGTTAAGCAACGTCGAGCTTGGTTAGTACTTGGATGGGTGACCGCCTGGGAATACCAAGTGTCGTAAGCCCCCTTTTATTTTTTCAACTCCTCAATCGTCTCCACTCAACCAGAGCGCACTCACACAGGTACTAGAGTGCACCCAATCGCCTTTTTATTTCACTTCCCCAGTATATTCTGCTCTCAGCACAACCCACGGATGAGTGCTTTGCTACATCCGTTTGACTGTTCATAACTGCTCTAGTTTTACACCTACCTTCAGCTTACGATCATATCACGTTGAACACACCAGTTCTCGTCCGATCACTGAAGTTAAGCAACGTCGAGCTTGGTTAGTACTTGGATGGGTGACCGCCTGGGAATACCAAGTGTCGTAAGCCCCCTTTTATTTTTTCAACTCCTCAATCGTCTCCACTCAACCAGAGCGCACTCACACAGGTACTAGAGTGCACCCAATCGCCTTTTTATTTCACTTCCCCAGTATATTCTGCTCTCAGCACAACCCACGGATGAGTGCTTTGCTACATCCGTTTGACTGTTCATAACTGCTCTAGTTTTACACCTACCTTCAGCTTACGATCATATCACGTTGAACACACCAGTTCTCGTCCGATCACTGAAGTTAAGCAACGTCGAGCTTGGTTAGTACTTGGATGGGTGACCGCCTGGGAATACCAAGTGTCGTAAGCCCCCTTTTATTTTTTCAACTCCTCAATCGTCTCCACTCAACCAGAGCGCACTCACACAGGTACTAGAGTGCACCCAATCGCCTTTTTATTTTACTTCCCCAGTATATTCTGCTCTCAGCACAACCCACGGATGAGTGCTTTGCTACATCCGTTTGACTGTTCAAAACTGCTCTAGTTTTACACCTACCTTCAGCTTACGATCATATCACGTTGAACACACCAGTTCTCGTCCGATCACTGAAGTTAAGCAACGTCGAGCTTGGTTAGTACTTGGATGGGTGACCGCCTGGGAATACCAAGTGTCGTAAGCCCCCTTTTATTTTTTCAACTCCTCAATCGTCTCCACTCAACCAGAGCGCACTCACACAGGTACTAGAGTGCACCCAATCGCCTTTTTATTTCACTTCCCCAGTATATTCTGCTCTCAGCACAACCCACGGATGAGTGCTTTGCTACATCCGTTTGACTGTTCATAACTGCTCTAGTTTTACACCTACCTTCAGCTTACGATCATATCACGTTGAACACACCAGTTCTCGTCCGATCACTGAAGTTAAGCAACGTCGAGCTTGGTTAGTACTTGGATGGGTGACCGCCTGGGAATACCAAGTGTCGTAAGCCCCCTTTTATTTTTTCAACTCCTCAATCGTCTCCACTCAACCAGAGCGCACTCACACAGGTACTAGAGTGCACCCAATCGCCTTTTTATTTCACTTCCCCAGTATATTCTGCTCTCAGCACAACCCACGGATGAGTGCTTTGCTACATCCGTTTGACTGTTCATAACTGCTCTAGTTTTACACCTACCTTCAGCTTACGATCATATCACGTTGAACACACCAGTTCTCGTCCGATCACTGAAGTTAAGCAACGTCGAGCTTGGTTAGTACTTGGATGGGTGACCGCCTGGGAATACCAAGTGTCGTAAGCCCCCTTTTATTTTTTCAACTCCTCAATCGTCTCCACTCAACCAGAGCGCACTCACACAGGTACTAGAGTGCACCCAATCGCCTTTTTATTTCACTTCCCCAGTATATTCTGCTCTCAGCACAACCCACGGATGAGTGCTTTGCTACATCCGTTTGACTGTTCATAACTGCTCTAGTTTTACACCTACCTTCAGCTTACGATCATATCACGTTGAACACACCAGTTCTCGTCCGATCACTGAAGTTAAGCAACGTCGAGCTTGGTTAGTACTTGGATGGGTGACCGCCTGGGAATACCAAGTGTCGTAAGCCCCCTTTTATTTTTTCAACTCCTCAATCGTCTCCACTCAACCAGAGCGCACTCACACAGGTACTAGAGTGCACCCAATCGCCTTTTTATTTCACTTCCCCAGTATATTCTGCTCTCAGCACAACCCACGGATGAGTGCTTTGCTACATCCGTTTGACTGTTCATAACTGCTCTAGTTTTACACCTACCTTCAGCTTACGATCATATCACGTTGAACACACCAGTTCTCGTCCGATCACTGAAGTTAAGCAACGTCGAGCTTGGTTAGTACTTGGATGGGTGACCGCCTGGGAATACCAAGTGTCGTAAGCCCCCTTTTATTTTTTCAACTCCTCAATCGTCTCCACTCAACCAGAGCGCACTCACACAGGTACTAGAGTGCACCCAATCGCCTTTTTATTTCACTTCCCCAGTATATTCTGCTCTCAGCACAACCCACGGATGAGTGCTTTGCTACATCCGTTTGACTGTTCATAACTGCTCTAGTTTTACACCTACCTTCAGCTTACGATCATATCACGTTGAACACACCAGTTCTCGTCCGATCACTGAAGTTAAGCAACGTCGAGCTTGGTTAGTACTTGGATGGGTGACCGCCTGGGAATACCAAGTGTCGTAAGCCCCCTTTTATTTTTTCAACTCCTCAATCGTCTCCACTCAACCAGAGCGCACTCACACAGGTACTAGAGTGCACCCAATCGCCTTTTTATTTCACTTCCCCAGTATATTCTGCTCTCAGCACAACCCACGGATGAGTGCTTTGCTACATCCGTTTGACTGTTCATAACTGCTCTAGTTTTACACCTACCTTCAGCTTACGATCATATCACGTTGAACACACCAGTTCTCGTCCGATCACTGAAGTTAAGCAACGTCGAGCTTGGTTAGTACTTGGATGGGTGACCGCCTGGGAATACCAAGTGTCGTAAGCCCCCTTTTATTTTTTCAACTCCTCAATCGTCTCCACTCAACCAGAGCGCACTCACACAGGTACTAGAGTGCACCCAATCGCCTTTTTATTTCACTTCCCCAGTATATTCTGCTCTCAGCACAACCCACGGATGAGTGCTTTGCTACATCCGTTTGACTGTTCATAACTGCTCTAGTTTTACACCTACCTTCAGCTTACGATCATATCACGTTGAACACACCAGTTCTCGTCCGATCACTGAAGTTAAGCAACGTCGAGCTTGGTTAGTACTTGGATGGGTGACCGCCTGGGAATACCAAGTGTCGTAAGCCCCCTTTTATTTTTTCAACTCCTCAATCGTCTCCACTCAACCAGAGCGCACTCACACAGGTACTAGAGTGCACCCAATCGCCTTTTTATTTCACTTCCCCAGTATATTCTGCTCTCAGCACAACCCACGGATGAGTGCTTTGCTACATCCGTTTGACTGTTCATAACTGCTCTAGTTTTACACCTACCTTCAGCTTACGATCATATCACGTTGAACACACCAGTTCTCGTCCGATCACTGAAGTTAAGCAACGTCGAGCTTGGTTAGTACTTGGATGGGTGACCGCCTGGGAATACCAAGTGTCGTAAGCCCCCTTTTATTTTTTCAACTCCTCAATCGTCTCCACTCAACCAGAGCGCACTCACACAGGTACTAGAGTGCACCCAATCGCCTTTTTATTTCACTTCCCCAGTATATTCTGCTCTCAGCACAACCCACGGATGAGTGCTTTGCTACATCCGTTTGACTGTTCATAACTGCTCTAGTTTTACACCTACCTTCAGCTTACGATCATATCACGTTGAACACACCAGTTCTCGTCCGATCACTGAAGTTAAGCAACGTCGAGCTTGGTTAGTACTTGGATGGGTGACCGCCTGGGAATACCAAGTGTCGTAAGCCCCCTTTTATTTTTTCAACTCCTCAATCGTCTCCACTCAACCAGAGCGCACTCACACAGGTACTAGAGTGCACCCAATCGCCTTTTTATTTCACTTCCCCAGTATATTCTGCTCTCAGCACAACCCACGGATGAGTGCTTTGCTACATCCGTTTGACTGTTCATAACTGCTCTAGTTTTACACCTACCTTCAGCTTACGATCATATCACGTTGAACACACCAGTTCTCGTCCGATCACTGAAGTTAAGCAACGTCGAGCTTGGTTAGTACTTGGATGGGTGACCGCCTGGGAATACCAAGTGTCGTAAGCCCCCTTTTATTTTTTCAACTCCTCAATCGTCTCCACTCAACCAGAGTGCACTCACACAGGTACTAGAGTGCACCCAATCGCCTTTTTATTTCACTTCCCCAGTATATTCTGCTCTCAGCACAACCCACGGATGAGTGCTTTGCTACATCCGTTTGACTGTTCATAACTGCTCTAGTTTTACACCTACCTTCAGCTTACGATCATATCACGTTGAACACACCAGTTCTCGTCCGATCACTGAAGTTAAGCAACGTCGAGCTTGGTTAGTACTTGGATGGGTGACCGCCTGGGAATACCAAGTGTCGTAAGCCCCCTTTTATTTTTTCAACTCCTCAATCGTCTCCACTCAACCAGAGCGCACTCACACAGGTACTAGAGTGCACCCAATCGCCTTTTTATTTCACTTCCCCAGTATATTCTGCTCTCAGCACAACCCACGGATGAGTGCTTTGCTACATCCGTTTGACTGTTCATAACTGCTCTAGTTTTACACCTACCTTCAGCTTACGATCATATCACGTTGAACACACCAGTTCTCGTCCGATCACTGAAGTTAAGCAACGTCGAGCTTGGTTAGTACTTGGATGGGTGACCGCCTGGGAATACCAAGTGTCGTAAGCCCCCTTTTATTTTTTCAACTCCTCAATCGTCTCCACTCAACCAGAGCGCACTCACACAGGTACTAGAGTGCACCCAATCGCCTTTTTATTTCACTTCCCCAGTATATTCTGCTCTCAGCACAACCCACGGATGAGTGCTTTGCTACATCCGTTTGACTGTTCATAACTGCTCTAGTTTTACACCTACCTTCAGCTTACGATCATATCACGTTGAACACACCAGTTCTCGTCCGATCACTGAAGTTAAGCAACGTCGAGCTTGGTTAGTACTTGGATGGGTGACCGCCTGGGAATACCAAGTGTCGTAAGCCCCCTTTTATTTTTTCAACTCCTCAATCGTCTCCACTCAACCAGAGCGCACTCACACAGGTACTAGAGTGCACCCAATCGCCTTTTTATTTCACTTCCCCAGTATATTCTGCTCTCAGCACAACCCACGGATGAGTGCTTTGCTACATCCGTTTGACTGTTCATAACTGCTCTAGTTTTACACCTACCTTCAGCTTACGATCATATCACGTTGAACACACCAGTTCTCGTCCGATCACTGAAGTTAAGCAACGTCGAGCTTGGTTAGTACTTGGATGGGTGACCGCCTGGGAATACCAAGTGTCGTAAGCCCCCTTTTATTTTTTCAACTCCTCAATCGTCTCCACTCAACCAGAGCGCACTCACACAGGTACTAGAGTGCACCCAATCGCCTTTTTATTTCACTTCCCCAGTATATTCTGCTCTCAGCACAACCCACGGATGAGTGCTTTGCTACATCCGTTTGACTGTTCATAACTGCTCTAGTTTTACACCTACCTTCAGCTTACGATCATATCACGTTGAACACACCAGTTCTCGTCCGATCACTGAAGTTAAGCAACGTCGAGCTTGGTTAGTACTTGGATGGGTGACCGCCTGGGAATACCAAGTGTCGTAAGCCCCCTTTTATTTTTTCAACTCCTCAATCGTCTCCACTCAACCAGAGCGCACTCACACAGGTACTAGAGTGCACCCAATCGCCTTTTTATTTCACTTCCCCAGTATATTCTGCTCTCAGCACAACCCACGGATGAGTGCTTTGCTACATCCGTTTGACTGTTCATAACTGCTCTAGTTTTACACCTACCTTCAGCTTACGATCATATCACGTTGAACACACCAGTTCTCGTCCGATCACTGAAGTTAAGCAACGTCGAGCTTGGTTAGTACTTGGATGGGTGACCGCCTGGGAATACCAAGTGTCGTAAGCCCCCTTTTATTTTTTCAACTCCTCAATCGTCTCCACTCAACCAGAGCGCACTCACACAGGTACTAGAGTGCACCCAATCGCCTTTTTATTTCACTTCCCCAGTATATTCTGCTCTCAGCACAACCCACGGATGAGTGCTTTGCTACATCCGTTTGACTGTTCATAACTGCTCTAGTTTTACACCTACCTTCAGCTTACGATCATATCACGTTGAACACACCAGTTCTCGTCCGATCACTGAAGTTAAGCAACGTCGAGCTTGGTTAGTACTTGGATGGGTGACCGCCTGGGAATACCAAGTGTCGTAAGCCCCCTTTTATTTTTTCAACTCCTCAATCGTCTCCACTCAACCAGAGCGCACTCACACAGGTACTAGAGTGCACCCAATCGCCTTTTTATTTCACTTCCCCAGTATATTCTGCTCTCAGCACAACCCACGGATGAGTGCTTTGCTACATCCGTTTGACTGTTCATAACTGCTCTAGTTTTACACCTACCTTCAGCTTACGATCATATCACGTTGAACACACCAGTTCTCGTCCGATCACTGAAGTTAAGCAACGTCGAGCTTGGTTAGTACTTGGATGGGTGACCGCCTGGGAATACCAAGTGTCGTAAGCCCCCTTTTATTTTTTCAACTCCTCAATCGTCTCCACTCAACCAGAGCGCACTCACACAGGTACTAGAGTGCACCCAATCGCCTTTTTATTTCACTTCCCCAGTATATTCTGCTCTCAGCACAACCCACGGATGAGTGCTTTGCTACATCCGTTTGACTGTTCATAACTGCTCTAGTTTTACACCTACCTTCAGCTTACGATCATATCACGTTGAACACACCAGTTCTCGTCCGATCACTGAAGTTAAGCAACGTCGAGCTTGGTTAGTACTTGGATGGGTGACCGCCTGGGAATACCAAGTGTCGTAAGCCCCCTTTTATTTTTTCAACTCCTCAATCGTCTCCACTCAACCAGAGCGCACTCACACAGGTACTAGAGTGCACCCAATCGCCTTTTTATTTCACTTCCCCAGTATATTCTGCTCTCAGCACAACCCACGGATGAGTGCTTTGCTACATCCGTTTGACTGTTCATAACTGCTCTAGTTTTACACCTACCTTCAGCTTACGATCATATCACGTTGAACACACCAGTTCTCGTCCGATCACTGAAGTTAAGCAACGTCGAGCTTGGTTAGTACTTGGATGGGTGACCGCCTGGGAATACCAAGTGTCGTAAGCCCCCTTTTATTTTTTCAACTCCTCAATCGTCTCCACTCAACCAGAGCGCACTCACACAGGTACTAGAGTGCACCCAATCGCCTTTTTATTTCACTTCCCCAGTATATTCTGCTCTCAGCACAACCCACGGATGAGTGCTTTGCTACATCCGTTTGACTGTTCATAACTGCTCTAGTTTTACACCTACCTTCAGCTTACGATCATATCACGTTGAACACACCAGTTCTCGTCCGATCACTGAAGTTAAGCAACGTCGAGCTTGGTTAGTACTTGGATGGGTGACCGCCTGGGAATACCAAGTGTCGTAAGCCCCCTTTTATTTTTTCAACTCCTCAATCGTCTCCACTCAACCAGAGCGCACTCACACAGGTACTAGAGTGCACCCAATCGCCTTTTTATTTCACTTCCCCAGTATATTCTGCTCTCAGCACAACCCACGGATGAGTGCTTTGCTACATCCGTTTGACTGTTCATAACTGCTCTAGTTTTACACCTACCTTCAGCTTACGATCATATCACGTTGAACACACCAGTTCTCGTCCGATCACTGAAGTTAAGCAACGTCGAGCTTGGTTAGTACTTGGATGGGTGACCGCCTGGGAATACCAAGTGTCGTAAGCCCCCTTTTATTTTTTCAACTCCTCAATCGTCTCCACTCAACCAGAGCGCACTCACACAGGTACTAGAGTGCACCCAATCGCCTTTTTATTTCACTTCCCCAGTATATTCTGCTCTCAGCACAACCCACGGATGAGTGCTTTGCTACATCCGTTTGACTGTTCATAACTGCTCTAGTTTTACACCTACCTTCAGCTTACGATCATATCACGTTGAACACACCAGTTCTCGTCCGATCACTGAAGTTAAGCAACGTCGAGCTTGGTTAGTACTTGGATGGGTGACCGCCTGGGAATACCAAGTGTCGTAAGCCCCCTTTTATTTTTTCAACTCCTCAATCGTCTCCACTCAACCAGAGCGCACTCACACAGGTACTAGAGTGCACCCAATCGCCTTTTTATTTCACTTCCCCAGTATATTCTGCTCTCAGCACAACCCACGGATGAGTGCTTTGCTACATCCGTTTGACTGTTCATAACTGCTCTAGTTTTACACCTACCTTCAGCTTACGATCATATCACGTTGAACACACCAGTTCTCGTCCGATCACTGAAGTTAAGCAACGTCGAGCTTGGTTAGTACTTGGATGGGTGACCGCCTGGGAATACCAAGTGTCGTAAGCCCCCTTTTATTTTTTCAACTCCTCAATCGTCTCCACTCAACCAGAGCGCACTCACACAGGTACTAGAGTGCACCCAATCGCCTTTTTATTTCACTTCCCCAGTATATTCTGCTCTCAGCACAACCCACGGATGAGTGCTTTGCTACATCCGTTTGACTGTTCATAACTGCTCTAGTTTTACACCTACCTTCAGCTTACGATCATATCACGTTGAACACACCAGTTCTCGTCCGATCACTGAAGTTAAGCAACGTCGAGCTTGGTTAGTACTTGGATGGGTGACCGCCTGGGAATACCAAGTGTCGTAAGCCCCCTTTTATTTTTTCAACTCCTCAATCGTCTCCACTCAACCAGAGCGCACTCACACAGGTACTAGAGTGCACCCAATCGCCTTTTTATTTCACTTCCCCAGTATATTCTGCTCTCAGCACAACCCACGGATGAGTGCTTTGCTACATCCGTTTGACTGTTCATAACTGCTCTAGTTTTACACCTACCTTCAGCTTACGATCATATCACGTTGAACACACCAGTTCTCGTCCGATCACTGAAGTTAAGCAACGTCGAGCTTGGTTAGTACTTGGATGGGTGACCGCCTGGGAATACCAAGTGTCGTAAGCCCCCTTTTATTTTTTCAACTCCTCAATCGTCTCCACTCAACCAGAGCGCACTCACACAGGTACTAGAGTGCACCCAATCGCCTTTTTATTTCACTTCCCCAGTATATTCTGCTCTCAGCACAACCCACGGATGAGTGCTTTGCTACATCCGTTTGACTGTTCATAACTGCTCTAGTTTTACACCTACCTTCAGCTTACGATCATATCACGTTGAACACACCAGTTCTCGTCCGATCACTGAAGTTAAGCAACGTCGAGCTTGGTTAGTACTTGGATGGGTGACCGCCTGGGAATACCAAGTGTCGTAAGCCCCCTTTTATTTTTTCAACTCCTCAATCGTCTCCACTCAACCAGAGCGCACTCACACAGGTACTAGAGTGCACCCAATCGCCTTTTTATTTCACTTCCCCAGTATATTCTGCTCTCAGCACAACCCACGGATGAGTGCTTTGCTACATCCGTTTGACTGTTCATAACTGCTCTAGTTTTACACCTACCTTCAGCTTACGATCATATCACGTTGAACACACCAGTTCTCGTCCGATCACTGAAGTTAAGCAACGTCGAGCTTGGTTAGTACTTGGATGGGTGACCGCCTGGGAATACCAAGTGTCGTAAGCCCCCTTTTATTTTTTCAACTCCTCAATCGTCTCCACTCAACCAGAGCGCACTCACACAGGTACTAGAGTGCACCCAATCGCCTTTTTATTTCACTTCCCCAGTATATTCTGCTCTCAGCACAACCCACGGATGAGTGCTTTGCTACATCCGTTTGACTGTTCATAACTGCTCTAGTTTTACACCTACCTTCAGCTTACGATCATATCACGTTGAACACACCAGTTCTCGTCCGATCACTGAAGTTAAGCAACGTCGAGCTTGGTTAGTACTTGGATGGGTGACCGCCTGGGAATACCAAGTGTCGTAAGCCCCCTTTTATTTTTTCAACTCCTCAATCGTCTCCACTCAACCAGAGCGCACTCACACAGGTACTAGAGTGCACCCAATCGCCTTTTTATTTCACTTCCCCAGTATATTCTGCTCTCAGCACAACCCACGGATGAGTGCTTTGCTACATCCGTTTGACTGTTCATAACTGCTCTAGTTTTACACCTACCTTCAGCTTACGATCATATCACGTTGAACACACCAGTTCTCGTCCGATCACTGAAGTTAAGCAACGTCGAGCTTGGTTAGTACTTGGATGGGTGACCGCCTGGGAATACCAAGTGTCGTAAGCCCCCTTTTATTTTTTCAACTCCTCAATCGTCTCCACTCAACCAGAGCGCACTCACACAGGTACTAGAGTGCACCCAATCGCCTTTTTATTTCACTTCCCCAGTATATTCTGCTCTCAGCACAACCCACGGATGAGTGCTTTGCTACATCCGTTTGACTGTTCATAACTGCTCTAGTTTTACACCTACCTTCAGCTTACGATCATATCACGTTGAACACACCAGTTCTCGTCCGATCACTGAAGTTAAGCAACGTCGAGCTTGGTTAGTACTTGGATGGGTGACCGCCTGGGAATACCAAGTGTCGTAAGCCCCCTTTTATTTTTTCAACTCCTCAATCGTCTCCACTCAACCAGAGCGCACTCACACAGGTACTAGAGTGCACCCAATCGCCTTTTTATTTCACTTCCCCAGTATATTCTGCTCTCAGCACAACCCACGGATGAGTGCTTTGCTACATCCGTTTGACTGTTCATAACTGCTCTAGTTTTACACCTACCTTCAGCTTACGATCATATCACGTTGAACACACCAGTTCTCGTCCGATCACTGAAGTTAAGCAACGTCGAGCTTGGTTAGTACTTGGATGGGTGACCGCCTGGGAATACCAAGTGTCGTAAGCCCCCTTTTATTTTTTCAACTCCTCAATCGTCTCCACTCAACCAGAGCGCACTCACACAGGTACTAGAGTGCACCCAATCGCCTTTTTATTTCACTTCCCCAGTATATTCTGCTCTCAGCACAACCCACGGATGAGTGCTTTGCTACATCCGTTTGACTGTTCATAACTGCTCTAGTTTTACACCTACCTTCAGCTTACGATCATATCACGTTGAACACACCAGTTCTCGTCCGATCACTGAAGTTAAGCAACGTCGAGCTTGGTTAGTACTTGGATGGGTGACCGCCTGGGAATACCAAGTGTCGTAAGCCCCCTTTTATTTTTTCAACTCCTCAATCGTCTCCACTCAACCAGAGCGCACTCACACAGGTACTAGAGTGCACCCAATCGCCTTTTTATTTCACTTCCCCAGTATATTCTGCTCTCAGCACAACCCACGGATGAGTGCTTTGCTACATCCGTTTGACTGTTCATAACTGCTCTAGTTTTACACCTACCTTCAGCTTACGATCATATCACGTTGAACACACCAGTTCTCGTCCGATCACTGAAGTTAAGCAACGTCGAGCTTGGTTAGTACTTGGATGGGTGACCGCCTGGGAATACCAAGTGTCGTAAGCCCCCTTTTATTTTTTCAACTCCTCAATCGTCTCCACTCAACCAGAGCGCACTCACACAGGTACTAGAGTGCACCCAATCGCCTTTTTATTTCACTTCCCCAGTATATTCTGCTCTCAGCACAACCCACGGATGAGTGCTTTGCTACATCCGTTTGACTGTTCATAACTGCTCTAGTTTTACACCTACCTTCAGCTTACGATCATATCACGTTGAACACACCAGTTCTCGTCCGATCACTGAAGTTAAGCAACGTCGAGCTTGGTTAGTACTTGGATGGGTGACCGCCTGGGAATAC
This sequence comes from Owenia fusiformis, assembly GCA_903813345.2. Lineage (NCBI taxonomy): Eukaryota > Metazoa > Annelida > Polychaeta > Sabellida > Oweniidae > Owenia > Owenia fusiformis. The sequence continues at coordinate 19,920 of CAIIXF020000056.1, forward strand.
CAAGTGTCGTAAGCCCCCTTTTATTTTTTCAACTCCTCAATCGTCTCCACTCAACCAGAGCGCACTCACACAGGTACTAGAGTGCACCCAATCGCCTTTTTATTTCACTTCCCCAGTATATTCTGCTCTCAGCACAACCCACGGATGAGTGCTTTGCTACATCCGTTTGACTGTTCATAACTGCTCTAGTTTTACACCTACCTTCAGCTTACGATCATATCACGTTGAACACACCAGTTCTCGTCCGATCACTGAAGTTAAGCAACGTCGAGCTTGGTTAGTACTTGGATGGGTGACCGCCTGGGAATACCAAGTGTCGTAAGCCCCCTTTTATTTTTTCAACTCCTCAATCGTCTCCACTCAACCAGAGCGCACTCACACAGGTACTAGAGTGCACCCAATCGCCTTTTTATTTCACTTCCCCAGTATATTCTGCTCTCAGCACAACCCACGGATGAGTGCTTTGCTACATCCGTTTGACTGTTCATAACTGCTCTAGTTTTACACCTACCTTCAGCTTACGATCATATCACGTTGAACACACCAGTTCTCGTCCGATCACTGAAGTTAAGCAACGTCGAGCTTGGTTAGTACTTGGATGGGTGACCGCCTGGGAATACCAAGTGTCGTAAGCCCCCTTTTATTTTTTCAACTCCTCAATCGTCTCCACTCAACCAGAGCGCACTCACACAGGTACTAGAGTGCACCCAATCGCCTTTTTATTTCACTTCCCCAGTATATTCTGCTCTCAGCACAACCCACGGATGAGTGCTTTGCTACATCCGTTTGACTGTTCATAACTGCTCTAGTTTTACACCTACCTTCAGCTTACGATCATATCACGTTGAACACACCAGTTCTCGTCCGATCACTGAAGTTAAGCAACGTCGAGCTTGGTTAGTACTTGGATGGGTGACCGCCTGGGAATACCAAGTGTCGTAAGCCCCCTTTTATTTTTTCAACTCCTCAATCGTCTCCACTCAACCAGAGCGCACTCACACAGGTACTAGAGTGCACCCAATCGCCTTTTTATTTCACTTCCCCAGTATATTCTGCTCTCAGCACAACCCACGGATGAGTGCTTTGCTACATCCGTTTGACTGTTCATAACTGCTCTAGTTTTACACCTACCTTCAGCTTACGATCATATCACGTTGAACACACCAGTTCTCGTCCGATCACTGAAGTTAAGCAACGTCGAGCTTGGTTAGTACTTGGATGGGTGACCGCCTGGGAATACCAAGTGTCGTAAGCCCCCTTTTATTTTTTCAACTCCTCAATCGTCTCCACTCAACCAGAGCGCACTCACACAGGTACTAGAGTGCACCCAATCGCCTTTTTATTTCACTTCCCCAGTATATTCTGCTCTCAGCACAACCCACGGATGAGTGCTTTGCTACATCCGTTTGACTGTTCATAACTGCTCTAGTTTTACACCTACCTTCAGCTTACGATCATATCACGTTGAACACACCAGTTCTCGTCCGATCACTGAAGTTAAGCAACGTCGAGCTTGGTTAGTACTTGGATGGGTGACCGCCTGGGAATACCAAGTGTCGTAAGCCCCCTTTTATTTTTTCAACTCCTCAATCGTCTCCACTCAACCAGAGCGCACTCACACAGGTACTAGAGTGCACCCAATCGCCTTTTTATTTCACTTCCCCAGTATATTCTGCTCTCAGCACAACCCACGGATGAGTGCTTTGCTACATCCGTTTGACTGTTCATAACTGCTCTAGTTTTACACCTACCTTCAGCTTACGATCATATCACGTTGAACACACCAGTTCTCGTCCGATCACTGAAGTTAAGCAACGTCGAGCTTGGTTAGTACTTGGATGGGTGACCGCCTGGGAATACCAAGTGTCGTAAGCCCCCTTTTATTTTTTCAACTCCTCAATCGTCTCCACTCAACCAGAGCGCACTCACACAGGTACTAGAGTGCACCCAATCGCCTTTTTATTTCACTTCCCCAGTATATTCTGCTCTCAGCACAACCCACGGATGAGTGCTTTGCTACATCCGTTTGACTGTTCATAACTGCTCTAGTTTTACACCTACCTTCAGCTTACGATCATATCACGTTGAACACACCAGTTCTCGTCCGATCACTGAAGTTAAGCAACGTCGAGCTTGGTTAGTACTTGGATGGGTGACCGCCTGGGAATACCAAGTGTCGTAAGCCCCCTTTTATTTTTTCAACTCCTCAATCGTCTCCACTCAACCAGAGCGCACTCACACAGGTACTAGAGTGCACCCAATCGCCTTTTTATTTCACTTCCCCAGTATATTCTGCTCTCAGCACAACCCACGGATGAGTGCTTTGCTACATCCGTTTGACTGTTCATAACTGCTCTAGTTTTACACCTACCTTCAGCTTACGATCATATCACGTTGAACACACCAGTTCTCGTCCGATCACTGAAGTTAAGCAACGTCGAGCTTGGTTAGTACTTGGATGGGTGACCGCCTGGGAATACCAAGTGTCGTAAGCCCCCTTTTATTTTTTCAACTCCTCAATCGTCTCCACTCAACCAGAGCGCACTCACACAGGTACTAGAGTGCACCCAATCGCCTTTTTATTTCACTTCCCCAGTATATTCTGCTCTCAGCACAACCCACGGATGAGTGCTTTGCTACATCCGTTTGACTGTTCATAACTGCTCTAGTTTTACACCTACCTTCAGCTTACGATCATATCACGTTGAACACACCAGTTCTCGTCCGATCACTGAAGTTAAGCAACGTCGAGCTTGGTTAGTACTTGGATGGGTGACCGCCTGGGAATACCAAGTGTCGTAAGCCCCCTTTTATTTTTTCAACTCCTCAATCGTCTCCACTCAACCAGAGCGCACTCACACAGGTACTAGAGTGCACCCAATCGCCTTTTTATTTCACTTCCCCAGTATATTCTGCTCTCAGCACAACCCACGGATGAGTGCTTTGCTACATCCGTTTGACTGTTCATAACTGCTCTAGTTTTACACCTACCTTCAGCTTACGATCATATCACGTTGAACACACCAGTTCTCGTCCGATCACTGAAGTTAAGCAACGTCGAGCTTGGTTAGTACTTGGATGGGTGACCGCCTGGGAATACCAAGTGTCGTAAGCCCCCTTTTATTTTTTCAACTCCTCAATCGTCTCCACTCAACCAGAGCGCACTCACACAGGTACTAGAGTGCACCCAATCGCCTTTTTATTTCACTTCCCCAGTATATTCTGCTCTCAGCACAACCCACGGATGAGTGCTTTGCTACATCCGTTTGACTGTTCATAACTGCTCTAGTTTTACACCTACCTTCAGCTTACGATCATATCACGTTGAACACACCAGTTCTCGTCCGATCACTGAAGTTAAGCAACGTCGAGCTTGGTTAGTACTTGGATGGGTGACCGCCTGGGAATACCAAGTGTCGTAAGCCCCCTTTTATTTTTTCAACTCCTCAATCGTCTCCACTCAACCAGAGCGCACTCACACAGGTACTAGAGTGCACCCAATCGCCTTTTTATTTCACTTCCCCAGTATATTCTGCTCTCAGCACAACCCACGGATGAGTGCTTTGCTACATCCGTTTGACTGTTCATAACTGCTCTAGTTTTACACCTACCTTCAGCTTACGATCATATCACGTTGAACACACCAGTTCTCGTCCGATCACTGAAGTTAAGCAACGTCGAGCTTGGTTAGTACTTGGATGGGTGACCGCCTGGGAATACCAAGTGTCGTAAGCCCCCTTTTATTTTTTCAACTCCTCAATCGTCTCCACTCAACCAGAGCGCACTCACACAGGTACTAGAGTGCACCCAATCGCCTTTTTATTTCACTTCCCCAGTATATTCTGCTCTCAGCACAACCCACGGATGAGTGCTTTGCTACATCCGTTTGACTGTTCATAACTGCTCTAGTTTTACACCTACCTTCAGCTTACGATCATATCACGTTGAACACACCAGTTCTCGTCCGATCACTGAAGTTAAGCAACGTCGAGCTTGGTTAGTACTTGGATGGGTGACCGCCTGGGAATACCAAGTGTCGTAAGCCCCCTTTTATTTTTTCAACTCCTCAATCGTCTCCACTCAACCAGAGCGCACTCACACAGGTACTAGAGTGCACCCAATCGCCTTTTTATTTCACTTCCCCAGTATATTCTGCTCTCAGCACAACCCACGGATGAGTGCTTTGCTACATCCGTTTGACTGTTCATAACTGCTCTAGTTTTACACCTACCTTCAGCTTACGATCATATCACGTTGAACACACCAGTTCTCGTCCGATCACTGAAGTTAAGCAACGTCGAGCTTGGTTAGTACTTGGATGGGTGACCGCCTGGGAATACCAAGTGTCGTAAGCCCCCTTTTATTTTTTCAACTCCTCAATCGTCTCCACTCAACCAGAGCGCACTCACACAGGTACTAGAGTGCACCCAATCGCCTTTTTATTTCACTTCCCCAGTATATTCTGCTCTCAGCACAACCCACGGATGAGTGCTTTGCTACATCCGTTTGACTGTTCATAACTGCTCTAGTTTTACACCTACCTTCAGCTTACGATCATATCACGTTGAACACACCAGTTCTCGTCCGATCACTGAAGTTAAGCAACGTCGAGCTTGGTTAGTACTTGGATGGGTGACCGCCTGGGAATACCAAGTGTCGTAAGCCCCCTTTTATTTTTTCAACTCCTCAATCGTCTCCACTCAACCAGAGCGCACTCACACAGGTACTAGAGTGCACCCAATCGCCTTTTTATTTCACTTCCCCAGTATATTCTGCTCTCAGCACAACCCACGGATGAGTGCTTTGCTACATCCGTTTGACTGTTCATAACTGCTCTAGTTTTACACCTACCTTCAGCTTACGATCATATCACGTTGAACACACCAGTTCTCGTCCGATCACTGAAGTTAAGCAACGTCGAGCTTGGTTAGTACTTGGATGGGTGACCGCCTGGGAATACCAAGTGTCGTAAGCCCCCTTTTATTTTTTCAACTCCTCAATCGTCTCCACTCAACCAGAGCGCACTCACACAGGTACTAGAGTGCACCCAATCGCCTTTTTATTTCACTTCCCCAGTATATTCTGCTCTCAGCACAACCCACGGATGAGTGCTTTGCTACATCCGTTTGACTGTTCATAACTGCTCTAGTTTTACACCTACCTTCAGCTTACGATCATATCACGTTGAACACACCAGTTCTCGTCCGATCACTGAAGTTAAGCAACGTCGAGCTTGGTTAGTACTTGGATGGGTGACCGCCTGGGAATACCAAGTGTCGTAAGCCCCCTTTTATTTTTTCAACTCCTCAATCGTCTCCACTCAACCAGAGCGCACTCACACAGGTACTAGAGTGCACCCAATCGCCTTTTTATTTCACTTCCCCAGTATATTCTGCTCTCAGCACAACCCACGGATGAGTGCTTTGCTACATCCGTTTGACTGTTCATAACTGCTCTAGTTTTACACCTACCTTCAGCTTACGATCATATCACGTTGAACACACCAGTTCTCGTCCGATCACTGAAGTTAAGCAACGTCGAGCTTGGTTAGTACTTGGATGGGTGACCGCCTGGGAATACCAAGTGTCGTAAGCCCCCTTTTATTTTTTCAACTCCTCAATCGTCTCCACTCAACCAGAGCGCACTCACACAGGTACTAGAGTGCACCCAATCGCCTTTTTATTTCACTTCCCCAGTATATTCTGCTCTCAGCACAACCCACGGATGAGTGCTTTGCTACATCCGTTTGACTGTTCATAACTGCTCTAGTTTTACACCTACCTTCAGCTTACGATCATATCACGTTGAACACACCAGTTCTCGTCCGATCACTGAAGTTAAGCAACGTCGAGCTTGGTTAGTACTTGGATGGGTGACCGCCTGGGAATACCAAGTGTCGTAAGCCCCCTTTTATTTTTTCAACTCCTCAATCGTCTCCACTCAACCAGAGCGCACTCACACAGGTACTAGAGTGCACCCAATCGCCTTTTTATTTCACTTCCCCAGTATATTCTGCTCTCAGCACAACCCACGGATGAGTGCTTTGCTACATCCGTTTGACTGTTCATAACTGCTCTAGTTTTACACCTACCTTCAGCTTACGATCATATCACGTTGAACACACCAGTTCTCGTCCGATCACTGAAGTTAAGCAACGTCGAGCTTGGTTAGTACTTGGATGGGTGACCGCCTGGGAATACCAAGTGTCGTAAGCCCCCTTTTATTTTTTCAACTCCTCAATCGTCTCCACTCAACCAGAGCGCACTCACACAGGTACTAGAGTGCACCCAATCGCCTTTTTATTTCACTTCCCCAGTATATTCTGCTCTCAGCACAACCCACGGATGAGTGCTTTGCTACATCCGTTTGACTGTTCATAACTGCTCTAGTTTTACACCTACCTTCAGCTTACGATCATATCACGTTGAACACACCAGTTCTCGTCCGATCACTGAAGTTAAGCAACGTCGAGCTTGGTTAGTACTTGGATGGGTGACCGCCTGGGAATACCAAGTGTCGTAAGCCCCCTTTTATTTTTTCAACTCCTCAATCGTCTCCACTCAACCAGAGCGCACTCACACAGGTACTAGAGTGCACCCAATCGCCTTTTTATTTCACTTCCCCAGTATATTCTGCTCTCAGCACAACCCACGGATGAGTGCTTTGCTACATCCGTTTGACTGTTCATAACTGCTCTAGTTTTACACCTACCTTCAGCTTACGATCATATCACGTTGAACACACCAGTTCTCGTCCGATCACTGAAGTTAAGCAACGTCGAGCTTGGTTAGTACTTGGATGGGTGACCGCCTGGGAATACCAAGTGTCGTAAGCCCCCTTTTATTTTTTCAACTCCTCAATCGTCTCCACTCAACCAGAGCGCACTCACACAGGTACTAGAGTGCACCCAATCGCCTTTTTATTTCACTTCCCCAGTATATTCTGCTCTCAGCACAACCCACGGATGAGTGCTTTGCTACATCCGTTTGACTGTTCATAACTGCTCTAGTTTTACACCTACCTTCAGCTTACGATCATATCACGTTGAACACACCAGTTCTCGTCCGATCACTGAAGTTAAGCAACGTCGAGCTTGGTTAGTACTTGGATGGGTGACCGCCTGGGAATACCAAGTGTCGTAAGCCCCCTTTTATTTTTTCAACTCCTCAATCGTCTCCACTCAACCAGAGCGCACTCACACAGGTACTAGAGTGCACCCAATCGCCTTTTTATTTCACTTCCCCAGTATATTCTGCTCTCAGCACAACCCACGGATGAGTGCTTTGCTACATCCGTTTGACTGTTCATAACTGCTCTAGTTTTACACCTACCTTCAGCTTACGATCATATCACGTTGAACACACCAGTTCTCGTCCGATCACTGAAGTTAAGCAACGTCGAGCTTGGTTAGTACTTGGATGGGTGACCGCCTGGGAATACCAAGTGTCGTAAGCCCCCTTTTATTTTTTCAACTCCTCAATCGTCTCCACTCAACCAGAGCGCACTCACACAGGTACTAGAGTGCACCCAATCGCCTTTTTATTTCACTTCCCCAGTATATTCTGCTCTCAGCACAACCCACGGATGAGTGCTTTGCTACATCCGTTTGACTGTTCATAACTGCTCTAGTTTTACACCTACCTTCAGCTTACGATCATATCACGTTGAACACACCAGTTCTCGTCCGATCACTGAAGTTAAGCAACGTCGAGCTTGGTTAGTACTTGGATGGGTGACCGCCTGGGAATACCAAGTGTCGTAAGCCCCCTTTTATTTTTTCAACTCCTCAATCGTCTCCACTCAACCAGAGCGCACTCACACAGGTACTAGAGTGCACCCAATCGCCTTTTTATTTCACTTCCCCAGTATATTCTGCTCTCAGCACAACCCACGGATGAGTGCTTTGCTACATCCGTTTGACTGTTCATAACTGCTCTAGTTTTACACCTACCTTCAGCTTACGATCATATCACGTTGAACACACCAGTTCTCGTCCGATCACTGAAGTTAAGCAACGTCGAGCTTGGTTAGTACTTGGATGGGTGACCGCCTGGGAATACCAAGTGTCGTAAGCCCCCTTTTATTTTTTCAACTCCTCAATCGTCTCCACTCAACCAGAGCGCACTCACACAGGTACTAGAGTGCACCCAATCGCCTTTTTATTTCACTTCCCCAGTATATTCTGCTCTCAGCACAACCCACGGATGAGTGCTTTGCTACATCCGTTTGACTGTTCATAACTGCTCTAGTTTTACACCTACCTTCAGCTTACGATCATATCACGTTGAACACACCAGTTCTCGTCCGATCACTGAAGTTAAGCAACGTCGAGCTTGGTTAGTACTTGGATGGGTGACCGCCTGGGAATACCAAGTGTCGTAAGCCCCCTTTTATTTTTTCAACTCCTCAATCGTCTCCACTCAACCAGAGCGCACTCACACAGGTACTAGAGTGCACCCAATCGCCTTTTTATTTCACTTCCCCAGTATATTCTGCTCTCAGCACAACCCACGGATGAGTGCTTTGCTACATCCGTTTGACTGTTCATAACTGCTCTAGTTTTACACCTACCTTCAGCTTACGATCATATCACGTTGAACACACCAGTTCTCGTCCGATCACTGAAGTTAAGCAACGTCGAGCTTGGTTAGTACTTGGATGGGTGACCGCCTGGGAATACCAAGTGTCGTAAGCCCCCTTTTATTTTTTCAACTCCTCAATCGTCTCCACTCAACCAGAGCGCACTCACACAGGTACTAGAGTGCACCCAATCGCCTTTTTATTTCACTTCCCCAGTATATTCTGCTCTCAGCACAACCCACGGATGAGTGCTTTGCTACATCCGTTTGACTGTTCATAACTGCTCTAGTTTTACACCTACCTTCAGCTTACGATCATATCACGTTGAACACACCAGTTCTCGTCCGATCACTGAAGTTAAGCAACGTCGAGCTTGGTTAGTACTTGGATGGGTGACCGCCTGGGAATACCAAGTGTCGTAAGCCCCCTTTTATTTTTTCAACTCCTCAATCGTCTCCACTCAACCAGAGCGCACTCACACAGGTACTAGAGTGCACCCAATCGCCTTTTTATTTCACTTCCCCAGTATATTCTGCTCTCAGCACAACCCACGGATGAGTGCTTTGCTACATCCGTTTGACTGTTCATAACTGCTCTAGTTTTACACCTACCTTCAGCTTACGATCATATCACGTTGAACACACCAGTTCTCGTCCGATCACTGAAGTTAAGCAACGTCGAGCTTGGTTAGTACTTGGATGGGTGACCGCCTGGGAATACCAAGTGTCGTAAGCCCCCTTTTATTTTTTCAACTCCTCAATCGTCTCCACTCAACCAGAGCGCACTCACACAGGTACTAGAGTGCACCCAATCGCCTTTTTATTTCACTTCCCCAGTATATTCTGCTCTCAGCACAACCCACGGATGAGTGCTTTGCTACATCCGTTTGACTGTTCATAACTGCTCTAGTTTTACACCTACCTTCAGCTTACGATCATATCACGTTGAACACACCAGTTCTCGTCCGATCACTGAAGTTAAGCAACGTCGAGCTTGGTTAGTACTTGGATGGGTGACCGCCTGGGAATACCAAGTGTCGTAAGCCCCCTTTTATTTTTTCAACTCCTCAATCGTCTCCACTCAACCAGAGCGCACTCACACAGGTACTAGAGTGCACCCAATCGCCTTTTTATTTCACTTCCCCAGTATATTCTGCTCTCAGCACAACCCACGGATGAGTGCTTTGCTACATCCGTTTGACTGTTCATAACTGCTCTAGTTTTACACCTACCTTCAGCTTACGATCATATCACGTTGAACACACCAGTTCTCGTCCGATCACTGAAGTTAAGCAACGTCGAGCTTGGTTAGTACTTGGATGGGTGACCGCCTGGGAATACCAAGTGTCGTAAGCCCCCTTTTATTTTTTCAACTCCTCAATCGTCTCCACTCAACCAGAGCGCACTCACACAGGTACTAGAGTGCACCCAATCGCCTTTTTATTTCACTTCCCCAGTATATTCTGCTCTCAGCACAACCCACGGATGAGTGCTTTGCTACATCCGTTTGACTGTTCATAACTGCTCTAGTTTTACACCTACCTTCAGCTTACGATCATATCACGTTGAACACACCAGTTCTCGTCCGATCACTGAAGTTAAGCAACGTCGAGCTTGGTTAGTACTTGGATGGGTGACCGCCTGGGAATACCAAGTGTCGTAAGCCCCCTTTTATTTTTTCAACTCCTCAATCGTCTCCACTCAACCAGAGCGCACTCACACAGGTACTAGAGTGCACCCAATCGCCTTTTTATTTCACTTCCCCAGTATATTCTGCTCTCAGCACAACCCACGGATGAGTGCTTTGCTACATCCGTTTGACTGTTCATAACTGCTCTAGTTTTACACCTACCTTCAGCTTACGATCATATCACGTTGAACACACCAGTTCTCGTCCGATCACTGAAGTTAAGCAACGTCGAGCTTGGTTAGTACTTGGATGGGTGACCGCCTGGGAATACCAAGTGTCGTAAGCCCCCTTTTATTTTTTCAACTCCTCAATCGTCTCCACTCAACCAGAGCGCACTCACACAGGTACTAGAGTGCACCCAATCGCCTTTTTATTTCACTTCCCCAGTATATTCTGCTCTCAGCACAACCCACGGATGAGTGCTTTGCTACATCCGTTTGACTGTTCATAACTGCTCTAGTTTTACACCTACCTTCAGCTTACGATCATATCACGTTGAACACACCAGTTCTCGTCCGATCACTGAAGTTAAGCAACGTCGAGCTTGGTTAGTACTTGGATGGGTGACCGCCTGGGAATACCAAGTGTCGTAAGCCCCCTTTTATTTTTTCAACTCCTCAATCGTCTCCACTCAACCAGAGCGCACTCACACAGGTACTAGAGTGCACCCAATCGCCTTTTTATTTCACTTCCCCAGTATATTCTGCTCTCAGCACAACCCACGGATGAGTGCTTTGCTACATCCGTTTGACTGTTCATAACTGCTCTAGTTTTACACCTACCTTCAGCTTACGATCATATCACGTTGAACACACCAGTTCTCGTCCGATCACTGAAGTTAAGCAACGTCGAGCTTGGTTAGTACTTGGATGGGTGACCGCCTGGGAATACCAAGTGTCGTAAGCCCCCTTTTATTTTTTCAACTCCTCAATCGTCTCCACTCAACCAGAGCGCACTCACACAGGTACTAGAGTGCACCCAATCGCCTTTTTATTTCACTTCCCCAGTATATTCTGCTCTCAGCACAACCCACGGATGAGTGCTTTGCTACATCCGTTTGACTGTTCATAACTGCTCTAGTTTTACACCTACCTTCAGCTTACGATCATATCACGTTGAACACACCAGTTCTCGTCCGATCACTGAAGTTAAGCAACGTCGAGCTTGGTTAGTACTTGGATGGGTGACCGCCTGGGAATACCAAGTGTCGTAAGCCCCCTTTTATTTTTTCAACTCCTCAATCGTCTCCACTCAACCAGAGCGCACTCACACAGGTACTAGAGTGCACCCAATCGCCTTTTTATTTCACTTCCCCAGTATATTCTGCTCTCAGCACAACCCACGGATGAGTGCTTTGCTACATCCGTTTGACTGTTCATAACTGCTCTAGTTTTACACCTACCTTCAGCTTACGATCATATCACGTTGAACACACCAGTTCTCGTCCGATCACTGAAGTTAAGCAACGTCGAGCTTGGTTAGTACTTGGATGGGTGACCGCCTGGGAATACCAAGTGTCGTAAGCCCCCTTTTATTTTTTCAACTCCTCAATCGTCTCCACTCAACCAGAGCGCACTCACACAGGTACTAGAGTGCACCCAATCGCCTTTTTATTTCACTTCCCCAGTATATTCTGCTCTCAGCACAACCCACGGATGAGTGCTTTGCTACATCCGTTTGACTGTTCATAACTGCTCTAGTTTTACACCTACCTTCAGCTTACGATCATATCACGTTGAACACACCAGTTCTCGTCCGATCACTGAAGTTAAGCAACGTCGAGCTTGGTTAGTACTTGGATGGGTGACCGCCTGGGAATACCAAGTGTCGTAAGCCCCCTTTTATTTTTTCAACTCCTCAATCGTCTCCACTCAACCAGAGCGCACTCACACAGGTACTAGAGTGCACCCAATCGCCTTTTTATTTCACTTCCCCAGTATATTCTGCTCTCAGCACAACCCACGGATGAGTGCTTTGCTACATCCGTTTGACTGTTCATAACTGCTCTAGTTTTACACCTACCTTCAGCTTACGATCATATCACGTTGAACACACCAGTTCTCGTCCGATCACTGAAGTTAAGCAACGTCGAGCTTGGTTAGTACTTGGATGGGTGACCGCCTGGGAATACCAAGTGTCGTAAGCCCCCTTTTATTTTTTCAACTCCTCAATCGTCTCCACTCAACCAGAGCGCACTCACACAGGTACTAGAGTGCACCCAATCGCCTTTTTATTTCACTTCCCCAGTATATTCTGCTCTCAGCACAACCCACGGATGAGTGCTTTGCTACATCCGTTTGACTGTTCATAACTGCTCTAGTTTTACACCTACCTTCAGCTTACGATCATATCACGTTGAACACACCAGTTCTCGTCCGATCACTGAAGTTAAGCAACGTCGAGCTTGGTTAGTACTTGGATGGGTGACCGCCTGGGAATACCAAGTGTCGTAAGCCCCCTTTTATTTTTTCAACTCCTCAATCGTCTCCACTCAACCAGAGCGCACTCACACAGGTACTAGAGTGCACCCAATCGCCTTTTTATTTCACTTCCCCAGTATATTCTGCTCTCAGCACAACCCACGGATGAGTGCTTTGCTACATCCGTTTGACTGTTCATAACTGCTCTAGTTTTACACCTACCTTCAGCTTACGATCATATCACGTTGAACACACCAGTTCTCGTCCGATCACTGAAGTTAAGCAACGTCGAGCTTGGTTAGTACTTGGATGGGTGACCGCCTGGGAATACCAAGTGTCGTAAGCCCCCTTTTATTTTTTCAACTCCTCAATCGTCTCCACTCAACCAGAGCGCACTCACACAGGTACTAGAGTGCACCCAATCGCCTTTTTATTTCACTTCCCCAGTATATTCTGCTCTCAGCACAACCCACGGATGAGTGCTTTGCTACATCCGTTTGACTGTTCATAACTGCTCTAGTTTTACACCTACCTTCAGCTTACGATCATATCACGTTGAACACACCAGTTCTCGTCCGATCACTGAAGTTAAGCAACGTCGAGCTTGGTTAGTACTTGGATGGGTGACCGCCTGGGAATACCAAGTGTCGTAAGCCCCCTTTTATTTTTTCAACTCCTCAATCGTCTCCACTCAACCAGAGCGCACTCACACAGGTACTAGAGTGCACCCAATCGCCTTTTTATTTCACTTCCCCAGTATATTCTGCTCTCAGCACAACCCACGGATGAGTGCTTTGCTACATCCGTTTGACTGTTCATAACTGCTCTAGTTTTACACCTACCTTCAGCTTACGATCATATCACGTTGAACACACCAGTTCTCGTCCGATCACTGAAGTTAAGCAACGTCGAGCTTGGTTAGTACTTGGATGGGTGACCGCCTGGGAATACCAAGTGTCGTAAGCCCCCTTTTATTTTTTCAACTCCTCAATCGTCTCCACTCAACCAGAGCGCACTCACACAGGTACTAGAGTGCACCCAATCGCCTTTTTATTTCACTTCCCCAGTATATTCTGCTCTCAGCACAACCCACGGATGAGTGCTTTGCTACATCCGTTTGACTGTTCATAACTGCTCTAGTTTTACACCTACCTTCAGCTTACGATCATATCACGTTGAACACACCAGTTCTCGTCCGATCACTGAAGTTAAGCAACGTCGAGCTTGGTTAGTACTTGGATGGGTGACCGCCTGGGAATACCAAGTGTCGTAAGCCCCCTTTTATTTTTTCAACTCCTCAATCGTCTCCACTCAACCAGAGCGCACTCACACAGGTACTAGAGTGCACCCAATCGCCTTTTTATTTCACTTCCCCAGTATATTCTGCTCTCAGCACAACCCACGGATGAGTGCTTTGCTACATCCGTTTGACTGTTCATAACTGCTCTAGTTTTACACCTACCTTCAGCTTACGATCATATCACGTTGAACACACCAGTTCTCGTCCGATCACTGAAGTTAAGCAACGTCGAGCTTGGTTAGTACTTGGATGGGTGACCGCCTGGGAATACCAAGTGTCGTAAGCCCCCTTTTATTTTTTCAACTCCTCAATCGTCTCCACTCAACCAGAGCGCACTCACACAGGTACTAGAGTGCACCCAATCGCCTTTTTATTTCACTTCCCCAGTATATTCTGCTCTCAGCACAACCCACGGATGAGTGCTTTGCTACATCCGTTTGACTGTTCATAACTGCTCTAGTTTTACACCTACCTTCAGCTTACGATCATATCACGTTGAACACACCAGTTCTCGTCCGATCACTGAAGTTAAGCAACGTCGAGCTTGGTTAGTACTTGGATGGGTGACCGCCTGGGAATACCAAGTGTCGTAAGCCCCCTTTTATTTTTTCAACTCCTCAATCGTCTCCACTCAACCAGAGCGCACTCACACAGGTACTAGAGTGCACCCAATCGCCTTTTTATTTCACTTCCCCAGTATATTCTGCTCTCAGCACAACCCACGGATGAGTGCTTTGCTACATCCGTTTGACTGTTCATAACTGCTCTAGTTTTACACCTACCTTCAGCTTACGATCATATCACGTTGAACACACCAGTTCTCGTCCGATCACTGAAGTTAAGCAACGTCGAGCTTGGTTAGTACTTGGATGGGTGACCGCCTGGGAATACCAAGTGTCGTAAGCCCCCTTTTATTTTTTCAACTCCTCAATCGTCTCCACTCAACCAGAGCGCACTCACACAGGTACTAGAGTGCACCCAATCGCCTTTTTATTTCACTTCCCCAGTATATTCTGCTCTCAGCACAACCCACGGATGAGTGCTTTGCTACATCCGTTTGACTGTTCATAACTGCTCTAGTTTTACACCTACCTTCAGCTTACGATCATATCACGTTGAACACACCAGTTCTCGTCCGATCACTGAAGTTAAGCAACGTCGAGCTTGGTTAGTACTTGGATGGGTGACCGCCTGGGAATACCAAGTGTCGTAAGCCCCCTTTTATTTTTTCAACTCCTCAATCGTCTCCACTCAACCAGAGCGCACTCACACAGGTACTAGAGTGCACCCAATCGCCTTTTTATTTCACTTCCCCAGTATATTCTGCTCTCAGCACAACCCACGGATGAGTGCTTTGCTACATCCGTTTGACTGTTCATAACTGCTCTAGTTTTACACCTACCTTCAGCTTACGATCATATCACGTTGAACACACCAGTTCTCGTCCGATCACTGAAGTTAAGCAACGTCGAGCTTGGTTAGTACTTGGATGGGTGACCGCCTGGGAATACCAAGTGTCGTAAGCCCCCTTTTATTTTTTCAACTCCTCAATCGTCTCCACTCAACCAGAGCGCACTCACACAGGTACTAGAGTGCACCCAATCGCCTTTTTATTTCACTTCCCCAGTATATTCTGCTCTCAGCACAACCCACGGATGAGTGCTTTGCTACATCCGTTTGACTGTTCATAACTGCTCTAGTTTTACACCTACCTTCAGCTTACGATCATATCACGTTGAACACACCAGTTCTCGTCCGATCACTGAAGTTAAGCAACGTCGAGCTTGGTTAGTACTTGGATGGGTGACCGCCTGGGAATACCAAGTGTCGTAAGCCCCCTTTTATTTTTTCAACTCCTCAATCGTCTCCACTCAACCAGAGCGCACTCACACAGGTACTAGAGTGCACCCAATCGCCTTTTTATTTCACTTCCCAGTATATTCTGCTCTCAGCACAACCCACGGATGAGTGCTTTGCTACATCCGTTTGACTGTTCATAACTGCTCTAGTTTTACACCTACCTTCAGCTTACGATCATATCACGTTGAACACACCAGTTCTCGTCCGATCACTGAAGTTAAGCAACGTCGAGCTTGGTTAGTACTTGGATGGGTGACCGCCTGGGAATACCAAGTGTCGTAAGCCCCCTTTTATTTTTTCAACTCCTCAATCGTCTCCACTCAACCAGAGCGCACTCACACAGGTACTAGAGTGCACCCAATCGCCTTTTATTTCACTTCCCCAGTATATTCTGCTCTCAGCACAACCCACGGATGAGTGCTTTGCTACATCCGTTTGACTGTTCATAACTGCTCTAGTTTTACACCTACCTTCAGCTTACGATCATATCACGTTGAACACACCAGTTCTCGTCCGATCACTGAAGTTAAGCAACGTCGAGCTTGGTTAGTACTTGGATGGGTGACCGCCTGGGAATACCAAGTGTCGTAAGCCCCCTTTTATTTTTTCAACTCCTCAATCGTCTCCACTCAACCAGAGCGCACTCACACAGGTACTAGAGTGCACCCAATCGCCTTTTTATTTCACTTCCCCAGTATATTCTGCTCTCAGCACAACCCACGGATGAGTGCTTTGCTACATCCGTTTGACTGTTCATAACTGCTCTAGTTTTACACCTACCTTCAGCTTACGATCATATCACGTTGAACACACCAGTTCTCGTCCGATCACTGAAGTTAAGCAACGTCGAGCTTGGTTAGTACTTGGATGGGTGACCGCCTGGGAATACCAAGTGTCGTAAGCCCCCTTTTATTTTTTCAACTCCTCAATCGTCTCCACTCAACCAGAGCGCACTCACACAGGTACTAGAGTGCACCCAATCGCCTTTTTATTTCACTTCCCCAGTATATTCTGCTCTCAGCACAACCCACGGATGAGTGCTTTGCTACATCCGTTTGACTGTTCATAACTGCTCTAGTTTTACACCTACCTTCAGCTTACGATCATATCACGTTGAACACACCAGTTCTCGTCCGATCACTGAAGTTAAGCAACGTCGAGCTTGGTTAGTACTTGGATGGGTGACCGCCTGGGAATACCAAGTGTCGTAAGCCCCCTTTTATTTTTTCAACTCCTCAATCGTCTCCACTCAACCAGAGCGCACTCACACAGGTACTAGAGTGCACCCAATCGCCTTTTTATTTCACTTCCCCAGTATATTCTGCTCTCAGCACAACCCACGGATGAGTGCTTTGCTACATCCGTTTGACTGTTCATAACTGCTCTAGTTTTACACCTACCTTCAGCTTACGATCATATCACGTTGAACACACCAGTTCTCGTCCGATCACTGAAGTTAAGCAACGTCGAGCTTGGTTAGTACTTGGATGGGTGACCGCCTGGGAATACCAAGTGTCGTAAGCCCCCTTTTATTTTTTCAACTCCTCAATCGTCTCCACTCAACCAGAGCGCACTCACACAGGTACTAGAGTGCACCCAATCGCCTTTTTATTTCACTTCCCCAGTATATTCTGCTCTCAGCACAACCCACGGATGAGTGCTTTGCTACATCCGTTTGACTGTTCATAACTGCTCTAGTTTTACACCTACCTTCAGCTTACGATCATATCACGTTGAACACACCAGTTCTCGTCCGATCACTGAAGTTAAGCAACGTCGAGCTTGGTTAGTACTTGGATGGGTGACCGCCTGGGAATACCAAGTGTCGTAAGCCCCCTTTTATTTTTTCAACTCCTCAATCGTCTCCACTCAACCAGAGCGCACTCACACAGGTACTAGAGTGCACCCAATCGCCTTTTTATTTCACTTCCCCAGTATATTCTGCTCTCAGCACAACCCACGGATGAGTGCTTTGCTACATCCGTTTGACTGTTCATAACTGCTCTAGTTTTACACCTACCTTCAGCTTACGATCATATCACGTTGAACACACCAGTTCTCGTCCGATCACTGAAGTTAAGCAACGTCGAGCTTGGTTAGTACTTGGATGGGTGACCGCCTGGGAATACCAAGTGTCGTAAGCCCCCTTTTATTTTTTCAACTCCTCAATCGTCTCCACTCAACCAGAGCGCACTCACACAGGTACTAGAGTGCACCCAATCGCCTTTTTATTTCACTTCCCCAGTATATTCTGCTCTCAGCACAACCCACGGATGAGTGCTTTGCTACATCCGTTTGACTGTTCATAACTGCTCTAGTTTTACACCTACCTTCAGCTTACGATCATATCACGTTGAACACACCAGTTCTCGTCCGATCACTGAAGTTAAGCAACGTCGAGCTTGGTTAGTACTTGGATGGGTGACCGCCTGGGAATACCAAGTGTCGTAAGCCCCCTTTTATTTTTTCAACTCCTCAATCGTCTCCACTCAACCAGAGCGCACTCACACAGGTACTAGAGTGCACCCAATCGCCTTTTTATTTCACTTCCCCAGTATATTCTGCTCTCAGCACAACCCACGGATGAGTGCTTTGCTACATCCGTTTGACTGTTCATAACTGCTCTAGTTTTACACCTACCTTCAGCTTACGATCATATCACGTTGAACACACCAGTTCTCGTCCGATCACTGAAGTTAAGCAACGTCGAGCTTGGTTAGTACTTGGATGGGTGACCGCCTGGGAATACCAAGTGTCGTAAGCCCCCTTTTATTTTTTCAACTCCTCAATCGTCTCCACTCAACCAGAGCGCACTCACACAGGTACTAGAGTGCACCCAATCGCCTTTTATTTCACTTCCCCAGTATATTCTGCTCTCAGCACAACCCACGGATGAGTGCTTTGCTACATCCGTTTGACTGTTCATAACTGCTCTAGTTTTACAACCTACCTTCAGCTTACGATCATATCACGTTGAACACACCAGTTCTCGTCCGATCACTGAAGTTAAGCAACGTCGAGCTTGGTTAGTACTTGGATGGGTGACCGCCTGGGAATACCAAGTGTCGTAAGCCCCCTTTTATTTTTTCAACTCCTCAATCGTCTCCACTCAACCAGAGCGCACTCACACAGGTACTAGAGTGCACCCAATCGCCTTTTTATTTCACTTCCCCAGTATATTCTGCTCTCAGCACAACCCACGGATGAGTGCTTTGCT
>CAIIXF020000057.1:0-38817 GCA_903813345.2 Owenia fusiformis
GAGTTTTACTCGGGTTTACTTGACTTGGGGTTGAGTTTAACAGGGTTGAGCTGACTTGGAGTTGAGATGACCTGTCACCATTTAGAATTGAGTAAAACACTTCGAATTTCTTATTTCTGGCGTGTTTTCATCCACCCGGTCTATACTAAACCTTACACAACAGAGAATAACGCCAACATAATAGCTGCTGTGACAGTCATCAAGCAGAGTAATGCTGTGTATAGAGTAGTATCTTCATTTTGCGCATCGTCAGTACTAAAAGCCTCACTATCGATGTTGTGAAGGCGAGAATTCGTTACTTTTGCACCTACATTGGTCATAGGATCGCTGTGGTTGATCATGGTGAGCCCCATCCTTACCAGAGACCCCAATTAGACTGAAATAAAAAATAAAATATAAACAACTCTAATAAAGTTCTAGGCATGCAACCAATAGAGAAAGAACCCATGATAAACTATGGCGAAGCAACGTTTTATGCCGTGGTCACATATGCTCCGATTTTCAGCACCGGCGCCCGTCCGATTGAGTATCGTGTTCAAAATTGAATACAATTCTGTACACAATACTCAATCGGCCGGGCGCCGTAGTAGAAATCGGAGCAAATGTGACCACGGCATTAAAGGGTTTCTAGACAACTCATCCCAAGACAACTCATCCCAAGACAAGTCATCCCTAAGACAACTCATCCCAAGACAAGTCATCCCTAAGACAACTCATCCCAAGACATCTCATCCCAAGACAACTCATCCCAAGACATCTCATCCCAAGACATCTCATCCCAAGACAACTCATCCCAATTGTATCATTAATAAGTTATTTTGTCCTCTCAATTATATACATGTATATCCCTTTTTCATTTTAACGATTACAAAGTGATATTTGATTATACACTCCATCTTAATATTGATAATTTTCAGTTTTTGAAAAGGCGCTTGAAAGTTGCGTTTTACTTTTAGTACCGGTATTTTTTATTTATTCTAGGTTATTCTTAATATATTTCAGAAAATAGAATTGAATATATAAATCTGAAAGTTTGAAATTGGAAGTCTTATTTAGGATTAAGCCAAATATGACATAATGGAATTAAACAAAAAATTTTAAAACAAATACTAAATTAATCTGGGAGAATTATTCTAATAATACCCGGATAATACATTCTTATTGCATTAATCCTAATCTGACACCCTTGATGATCTTTGATTTAATAATCAAAGTATATATTAATTTGAAATTGTTTACATTTATCCCAATCAATCAACAAAAATTAACTAAAACTAGGCTAAACTAACTACAAAATATAAAAGATATTATATGGCCAAACAGGGTGCGCTAACTGCAAAAATCTCTAAATATTTTTCAAATATTCTTTCAAAAGTTGAAATTAATTGTATAAAATTATGTTATATTTCAAGTTGGGGAGATTTGTCTTGGGGTGAGTTGTCTTGGGATGAGATGTCTTGGGATGAGTTGTCTTGGGATGAGATGTCTTGGGATGAGATGTCTTGGGATGAGTTGTCTTGGGATGAGATGTCTTGGGGATGAGATGTCTTGGGATGAGTTGTCTTAGGGATGAGTTGTCCTGTTTCCCATTAAAGTGTCTCACATATTCGATCAAAATTTGCCATGCAAACATGTTAGTCTACTTTACTGGCCCCCTTGCTGTAACAAGGAACAAAAAACACATTAAAACGTTAACATAAACTAATTAGTCACTTCACTATGAAAGTGAGGGGTGTTAGTGTGTGCATGGACTAACTCAATGATAGCGGTCATTTACTGTGTCAACTTAGAAACCCTTGCATATCGTGCTCACTCAAGTATTGAATATTTTTATGATCTAAATGATTGTGGTTTATCAAAAAAGTGATATATTTTAGTTGGAAATACATTAATAAATATATTCATTCAAATAGCACTAGAATGCGGGAAGAAAGAGCAATGATAACAAAATGCAGACAGAATTTTCCGTAAGGGTTTCAAACATTTCTGGACACAATCATACATGTACTTCATGTTTACTGTTATTTTTAGTGCTGTATTTATAGATATAATTTCACGTATTAAAATCATATTTTCCAGCAATGACTTCAAATTAGGAACCACACCCATATCACATTTTCTCCAAACATGTGTAAACATTGACCATGTGCATATAAATCAGATTTCACGAGCTCTTTCCTATTCGAGTACCTCATACACCCCTGCATTGATTTGAGTTGGATTCCCCTTTTATACGTGAGCCGATACACATCGCAAACGCTGATTGGATAAAGATTGCGAGAATTTTTAACTGGTGCTTAAGGGTCGCACATTTCTTTTTTAGACACCATTTGCTGAAAAACTTTCGGCAACACAACGGATCAAAAATCAAAAATATTCTAATTTTTATACATTAGTCACAAACCGTGGATCCAAACATATATACGATGAATTGTGCTAGATATACGATGAATTGTGTTGTATTCTTAAGAAGCTAATTCTCTTTTCAATCTGTTCGCCACTGTTCCATAGATGTATGATTGATTATTGAATCCACGCTTTATTGTGTCCCAAAACCAGAGGGGGGCATATTGTCGCCTTAGGCGCGTCTGTCTGTTAGTCAGACATTTCCCCCCAGACAGATATTACCTTTAAATGTTCAGATGTAACTTTTGTATACATATAGATGAAGTACATACTTCATATCGGCCATTTTGAAGTCAAGGGCCACATTCCTTGTTCGCATAAATGTTTCACAGTTTATTTTGAAACTCTTCTTTATGTTTGTTCAGCCATTTAGAATGTTTTAAATCTGGTCTTGTTCTTTGCTACGAGTTCTCAGGCGAACCATTTGACGGAAAAGAAATTAAAACTTCCCAGTGATGTTTCTTTTTATGAAAATCTCGAACTGATTCGTTTCTTGGACTTTTGGGTAAATGTTTAAGTGCCTATATTTGATTTTTCATCCTAAAATGGTTAGGTTTTGTCTTTCAAGTAAATTGTTCGAAGGAGGCTTTTCACGTTTTCACATCACATTCTTTGTACTCAAGCTGTATAGATAGTGTTTTGGCATTCATGGTAATAGTCCATGGTATGAAATCTCTAAGACGTCTAATAACGGAGTTTGTAGCACACTATAGCGCAGCGATATTTGACCTTACATTAACATACCTACATATGTCCCCTCATAATTTTTATTATAACTGTTCAATATACTTCCGGCTTTTAGGCTGAATTATGCCTGCCATTAACAGAGGTCAAAAAATTACCAAAAAATAAAATCCGAATTTTTCACAATTTGGAGTACACAATGCAACAGAAAATAATACAAAATGATTTCAAGTATATGATTTAGGTTTCTAAGCTATAAGTTTGAGGCTATTTTTCTTATCAATACCCAAAAATATGTAATCAGTGTATCGACGTTTTGTATTGTTTCTCAGGTATTAATAAGATAAATGCTACACATGAATCACTTTTATATTAGAATGACAAATGTTTAAATTATGCTAGTTTTTCACAAAAGGGGTCTCAATACGTTTTGAGATATGGGCTTTTATTCAGCGGTGAAAATTATCAATAAAGGCAGGCCTATTGCTCTTCCTTGACTTATTGGGACTACAGCAAAAAATCTATTTCCCGTAGTTAGATATAGCTCAGTTGCTTATAAAACAACCATCAAGACTTGATCGAATTCATGAATAATTGAGAAAAATCGTTATCATTATCTTCCTAAAATTTGATTGTATCCATCGGTAAGGTCAAAGAACTAACAGCCATCAGAAAACTTGATGATAGCCACAAGTAACGTCGAGAAAGAATTCCAAGGCGTTCGATTGCATATGACTCTAATTGATTATTAGACATGCCCTTGGAATATATGGACATTCCAATACCTCTGTAACGTTTAATTAGATATAAATTTCACCTATTTGCTATTGTATTATGTTTTGTAAAACATGAACAATAATTTGCTATTATCCCCCTTGCGATTATATGGAAAATTATGGTTATAAAATGTTTTAAATGGTAAGAAACTAATATGCTCCCAATCATAAATTATCTTAATATTCCACATAGATTTGTTGAATCGGCTTGGCTCATATTTGAAAAATCTGAAAAACACACTTACATAATTACACTAATTAAACACCGACATCTACAGTAAAATTAGATAGTACATTTTTAAATTATGATAATCTATTTTTGCTCGTATGCTTAGAATGACGGTCTGTGTCTTATGAAATGTATAAAAGTTCAAATCAAAATATTTACGTTTTTTGACCCCTTGTGATGAAAGACGTTTTTCGACCCGAAAGCCGGTAGTTTTTTTCAGCAGATGGTATTTTAAAAGAATCAAGACATGTTCACCTTCATAAATATTGCTTCAAATGTTGCTGCGCTATTGTGTGCTACGGATCCTTCATATTCGGAAGTCATACCATGGACTATAATTTTAACATGGCCATTCTGAATTTTAAGTAAATTGGTCGCCTGGCTAAAAGTCTTGTTAAGTATCGAAAAATAACGAAATTTTAATTTAACATTATTTTGATGATTTAAAAACATAGAAGCAGTCTAAACACCATAGAGGATTCAGTCCTAAATGATAAGGGATAGAGGAAATCAAGTCTCAAAGTCCATTAAAAGGTAACTAAAAGGGTCAACATCCATTCGCAAAGCCGTTGTTGTCTTAATCCATTAAACAAAATACTTCACAATAGTCATCAAGAGAAAACTAGCTGGTTTTGATCCCTATTTCTCGACCAGTAATGCCACAGCTGGGATCGTCCTTAAAGGGCTATTCGTTGCCAGACCATCTCTCTGCTTATACAGTGCGTATCAAAAAAACGCAACAGATTGTTATCTCGAAAAAGCACAAAACCAGTGAAAACAGCATTGATTTCATTCAATGCACCATAAAGCCACATGTCTCCTCTTTACAATGATATATCATGATTGATATTTGGTCATGGTTTGGCGAGTAATCATTCCGTTTGCAAAGTGGGCCGAAATTAGCTTTGGGTCAAGTTATAAACATCGCAAAAGTCAGTGTACGGAGGTCGATGCAATATTGGAAGAGAACATAAAACCAATGCTGACTGCATCATTTTCATTCAATGTACCAAAAAAGCTAAATTACTCTTCTTTGCAATGGAATATCATTAATTGGGTCCAGGAGACTGGGCATGTAAGTCATGGCTATGATGCCATATATGCAATGTTGATGTGAAAGAGTCAGTCGGCTCCGTAGCTCAAGTGGTAGAGCACCTGATATGTAATCGGGAGGTTGTGGTTTAGATTCCCACCAGGATGGAGCGTCTTTTTCACATCAGCCCTTAGCAAATCACCGACCAAATCAGTATGATGACAAAGAATGAGGGTCCAAGATCAAACTGTCTTGGAGCAGATGTCTGGACAGACAGACAGACCAATATGCTTTATAGTAACAAGATTATGTTCATGTCTCTCAGTTGCTAGAAGACCAATTTCATTCTGGTTAGTCAGTTTTGATTATGATTAGAAGACGCACATAACATCGCATTAAGCTCATCAATATGAAACGCAATAACATAAACACACTCACATTGTAGGTGTTCACGACGTAACGCAATATTTGATTTCTTAGTTGTTAAACGTCAACTGGTAAAAAACTACATTCGCTATGGCAAAAAAGCTTTCTAATGGTGTACTGAAATGGTTAGTCAGTTTTAATCCCCGATAAGAGAACAAACGTAACATTACATCGTGTTCAGAATTTAGTAGGCTATGACAATAACAAATCATTTTTATTTCAAAATTGTGCATTAGATTTCAATAAAAAATTAGGATAGATTATATTCCCGTAGAAACGATGGACAATGAAATCGTGAGGAGACAGTTAAGCCCAATTTGTTTGCTTGCCTTTCGTTGAAAGGATCTAAATCGGTAAAAAACGTTGCCTCTGATTGACATTCAAAATCGAATTATTAATATTTCAAGGCTACATACTCGTATATGGTCGGTTTTTACATGGTATGGTCGGTGTTTTACACATTTTCTTCAAACCTTTTTTTTTTATAATATTCATTATTTATTTCTCACACTATAAATTTACATACATGTGCGCATGCATACATTGGTGATAGTAAAGACAATATGATAATATAGAGTTAAGGCACATAACAGTTACATGATCTCATTTCGAATAAAAAGCAATAAAGATACACAGTACAGACAGCAACGATACATTGTTGTAATTAAAATGGTATGTCTAATTTATTCAGTATTGAGTTCCATTTCCCGATAAAAAGTTGCCGGTTTTTGTTTTCTGTAGATATTTTTAATTCATCTTTAATTTTGTTTCTTAAGGTATTTTTAAAACCGTTCACACTAATGTCGTAGTTTCCAATTTTGGAGTTGTGAATGTAGTTTTTCGCGTATAGCAAACAATAATTTAGAATTGTATCGCGATCGTCACGGTTGCCTATTTTTCCTAATAATATATCCCGGTCTCTCAAAAGTATATTGTCAAATAGGACAGATATTACATTCCAAAAGTTCGCGACTGTCGCGCATTCTATATAGAAGTGTTGGGTGTCTTCTACTGCACCACGATTGCATTTATCACATAGATTAGACTCTTTAATTTTTCTGTTGAACAGAAATAAGTTGCAAGGGGTGAGGTTAAGTAGTAGTTTGTATTGGAAACTTTGGATCTTTGGCTCTCGCGCAACTTGAAAAGGTAGTCTAAAAATAGATTTCCACTCTTGTTCTGTCAGGTCAAATTTTTCATTGAAATATCGTTTTCCTACGGGTTCCTTAAATTTGTTTTGTACGATGTGCCAATATATTCTTTTGGTACTAATATGTTTGATATTTATAATTGAATTTTTGATTTGTAAGTCATCAACTCCTAGTGTATTGATATTATCATTTTCGTTTTTTAAGAGAGTTTTCCACGAGCGTGGAATTGCGTGTATTATGCGTAGTATGTTACGAAGGGTGTCAAGATATCATATTTTAGGGTGAATTCTTCGTATCCTAGAAAATCTCCATTTTCATTTATTAAATCTTTTACTTTAAATATGTTTCGAGCTTTCCAATCAGGGTAGTTGACACTTTCATTATTAATTGTTAACCATTTATTGTTCCAAATTGATTCATTCATAACGGTGGACGTGTCATAAGGTTCGGCATTGTGAATTAAGCTCCAGGTTTTCATCATCGAGAGATAAAAAGCAGGTAAGTTGTTAAAAGTATGCTCTTTAAACTTTGCATGAAAGATTTCTTTAGATTCGAGATTTGGGAATTCTTTATAGAAAAAATGTTTCCATTTCGACTCGTTTTTATTATACAGACGTTTCACCCATTGAATTTGTAATGCTTTAATATGTGCGTCAAAAAGAACGGATTTGATTCCCCCGTTTTCTATTTCTCCTATCGTAGTAGAATTACTTATCAGAGGTGGCTTTCCATTCCATAAAAATGAATTAATAAGTTGTTGAACTTGTTCAATGATGTGGTTTGGAACAATAATGGTGGATGCTAGATACATTAGTTTTGATATTGCAAGAGCTTTTATTATGACGTTTTTTCCTATAAGGCTTAGGTTTCTCCAGGTCCATATCTTAAAGAGGTTCTCAATTGCTTTCACTTTTGAGGAAAAATTTAGAGCATTTCTTTCATTTAGATCCTGACTGAACCAAATGCCCAAGGCACATAATTTATCGTTATTTATGTGTAATTTGGATAGAAGACTTCCGGGCGGTATGAAAGGAGGATTGATTTTATAAGGTCCTAGCCATCTACCCTCAGTTTTAGTTAAATTTGGTTTTAGCCCCGAGATTTGTGAGAATGAGTTTAAACAATTTAGTGCACGTTCTGAAGAGTCTATAGAATCCAAGAATAGAGTAGTGTCGTCTGCGAACATGGATATTTTGATTTCGGTGTTTTTTGCCTGTATACCTTTTATGTTTTTATTTTGTCTGATCGATATTGCTAGAAGTTCGGCTACAATGATAAATAGGTAAGCCGATAGGGGGCAGCCTTGGCGGACTCCCCTTGCCGGGAAAAACATATTTGATTGAAATCCATTATTTGATACACACGATTGTATATTTTTATAGAAAGTTTTGACCCATTTGACCAGAGTTTCACCAAAATTAAAAAGATTCAATGCTTTTTCAATGCATTTCCAATTAATGGAATCAAAAGCTTTTTCGAAGTCAATTTGTAGTAAGATACCAGAAATGTTCTCATTTGATGTATAATTTATCATATCTTCGATTAATCTGATATTTTCTCCTATATACCTTCCTTCAATGTAAGCAGTTTGGTCAAAATCAATTATAGATGGTAGTACTTTTCTAATTCTATTAGCTATTGCTTTAGTACCAATTTTATAATCCGTATTCAAGAGGGTGATTGGGCGCCAGTTTTTCAATAACGTTCTGATTTTATCTTTTTTAGGAATAAGGATTATAACGCCTTGTTTTTGACAAATTGACATTTCTCCGGTTTGAAAAGCATAATTAAGGCTATTAACAACAAAAGTTTTTATGTCAATCCAGAAGAATTTATAAAAGTTTGTAGTAAATCCGTCGCTTCCAGGTGTCTCATCATTTGGCATATTTTTTTAACGAAACGGCGCACTCCTTTCGGTAAGTTCGCCCTCACATGAGTTTCTTTCAAATTTAGAAAGTTTTTTCAAGTTTAAATCTTCAATAAAACCATCCATTTGTGCAACGTGTAAAGTATCATCGGTTATGGTTTCTCTATAAAGATTTTCGTAAAAGCGTTTTTCTTCCTCCAAAATTTGATTTGGATTAGTATTTATAGTACCGTCGTCTTTTTGGAGTCTAGTTATGGTTTTATTAAGTGAATTTTTGTGTTCAAGGGAAAGGAAAAATTTTTTTTTCGCCTTCTTCATACCATTTTGATTTTGATCTGAGTATAGCCGCCTTCGTTTCGATTTTATTTAGATTCTCAACATCTGATTTGGTTGTAAAATACATTTCCTTAGTTTCATCAGTAACGGTGTCATTATTTAATTCTAATTCTAAGGATTCGAGATTTGCTTTAAGTTTACAAATATTTTCCTTACGTAGTTTTGCTTTATGTATTGAGTAAGATATGGTTGATGACCTGATATCGGATTTAATGAGTTCCCATAAGATACTTTTATCATTTAGATTTCCATGTTTAATTTTAGAGTTTTCTTCAAACCTGTTTTGAGGCTACCAGTGAAAAACACCGATCAGTGGTCGGTCGCTTTTCGTAAACCCCTTCTATCCTATTGATAATATCGCATCTTCCCAGTCTCTCATTGAGTTGCAGTATTAGTAAAGGTGTTACAAATCGTGAAATGCCTGAGCTGCATCTATCATTTGTGAAAATGACGCACTTGGACTAATCAATTTATCTCTTCTTTGGTCTCTTTGGTTGTATTGGACAAAGGCATTGACTCTTAAAATATACTAAAATATAGCATAAAGGTCAACAATGCGTATAAAAGGCTGTGATATGTACTAATTGTATGTCATTGTCTTTGTATAAGTGCACATAAAATATAACAGAGCTCCTTCAAGGAGGGTGGTTTCTAAGTCTGTCTATCGGGATTTATTACGTAAATTACGACCGCACACTCAAGAGGAATTGTTCACCTTCACTGTTAATTAAATACGATACAATAATTACCAATAGGTACGCACAGGTCAACAGTTTGAAATTACTTCTTAAATCATAGTTGTCTCAATTTTTGTTATAGAATTACTTAAGGCCAAATCTTTGTTTCTTGTAAAGGTGCAACAATTAGTGCAGAGGGGCCAGTGACCAGTGTCAGCGACCAGTGTCAAAATATATCTAACTTTGGGTATTTCTCCAAAGAAACCCCCTGGATAATCATTATTTCAGCTGATATTCATCTTGAAACGTGATGGATATTAAAAATGTATTAGTGGGACTCCCTTTATAGAAGCTTTCTACTGATTTTTTACTTCTTAATGCTGAAATAGGTAGTCTATCGATGCATTTTTAGAAAATACAGTAAAACCTGAGTTACTGTACACATCTCTTTAGTGAATACCTATCAAGAGTGAACGTTTCAATTCGGCAAAACCTTTTTTCTCCAAATGACTCCGATGTTAAAGTACAATCCTATAGTGACCACCTTCCAACTATGAACAGTGAACACTAAACCCTGGCAAAATCTGTTGAATTATCCTGTCTCTAGTGAACATTAAATCAGATATACGATTTCTCGCTGATTTTCTCCAACTGCCTTATCAGAGTTGAGCAATTTACGTTTTTATTACCTGTCAAAAATAATTAAAAGGTCAATTTGAGATCTTGGTCTCTTCTATTGAAACAGGTGTGACTAATTATAATTCTAAATATGCTTTGTTTTTACAAAGACCCCCCACGAAGTGGCCTGGGATTTGTACTTTATTCCGACGTAAAACCATTTACGTGATCTAAAGACCGCCTTTATTCCCTTATATGGTAAATCGTCAAGTTTACTATCAAGTC
The DNA here is from genome assembly GCA_903813345.2 of Owenia fusiformis. Classification (NCBI taxonomy): domain Eukaryota; kingdom Metazoa; phylum Annelida; class Polychaeta; order Sabellida; family Oweniidae; genus Owenia; species Owenia fusiformis. The sequence continues at coordinate 10,489 of CAIIXF020000057.1, forward strand.
AGCATACGATGCGATTACGAATCGATTGTTTCCAAGTAATGTAGTCATTTGACGTATGGACGCATCAGCCGCCATTGCTCTCAAGTTCTTCTGAACCGATAAGCTCATTTTCACTTTTCTGACATTTTCTAATTTGTGTATTTTTAATCAAATTTCACTTCAACTTGATTGCAGAATTGAGTAGCATTGTAAGATCCAACTGTCCAGAATCATCACCAGAATCATCATTCGGGCCAGAAATGGTGTAGAAATTTATGGAATTTTAGTTTCGTCTCACCGGGTGTTCTGTCTTCTTATTCTAGCCTATTAGGATTTTCGACATCTAAAAAGTCACTCGACTTTTTTGCAAAAAAACTTCCAAAAAGTAACAGTCGCATGAATTCACATTGTCGTACTTACAAAATGGCCCATCGCCTAACTTATGCACCATCGAACTCGGTAATATTGTACACGTAACTATTAATTACCGTATATTCCCATAGAAAACTGGGCTTGCTTTTCAACATTTCAAGCGAAAATTCTCTACGGAGCTTTTGTTTTTCTGACGTAATTTCTTTAAAGAAATCGGTGACGTGATAGGTTCAGTTCATCTTATTTCGAAACTCGAAAGGGGTGTCATCTATTTCATATGTATTAAGAATATTTATTTTCATCTTGTCCAGCCCTATATACAACCTGCCCTTATCCCTTTCGCTTGTAAAACCGCGTAGTAATGTTAAAATTATGGAATAAATTCTCTGAGAGTGGCGACATGTCTGCAGCTCTACCATCTTGCGTTTGACACCCCTCGTTTTTGGCGAGTCCTAGTAAACTGCACATCCGGGTGATTAGAAAAGGGACATTTTTAAAAAATCAAGCGGCAACAAAGATACTTCTGGTTAAACTGAGTTTATGACGAGAAACTTATGAAAGAATCAATGAAATGTAAGTGGTATACGTACATTAGGCGGATGTCAAAAATTAAACGTGGCGCCAATTTGAAACTTCAGAATGCTTTCTGTGATTCAAAATTACAAAAAAAGTCGAGTGACTTTTTAGATGTCGAAATTCTTAAAATATTTTTCACATTCTGTCCGACAGTCGAAAAATCAATTTTTAGAAAAAGTTCAAATGCCTCAATTGAATCATTCGATCTGCTTACTCATTTTTACATGACTTATTTTTTGAAGTCAAATGTGTGCCTATTCGCCTCGTCATTAGGCAGATTCTCGAAACTGGATCCAAATGCAGTAAGAAACTCAGTCATTTTCTTGAGAAGAGTTTCTCCTTACCCTCTGTTCAAGTGACATCAGATTCCAAGAATCTGCACAATAATCTTATGTTTACATTTGCAGTTACAGTATTTTAATACTCAAATATGGGAAAAGGCTACTGAACCCCATTAATAATGAGCTTAGCAAGTGCCTAATATTGATTTAAAAAAATATGAATATTTCATTGAAATGAATAAATGTTTGACAAACACAAGAAAGTATTTACAAAGGCAATACATTTATATAAAGGGTGGTCCAAAAAATGGGACACTCGTATTTCAAAAATAAATATTGATTTATTTGATGGAAACATGTAATATTATATACCAATGGATAGGACATTTACTCATCTTTAATTTGGTATATCATAAGTTCAGATTTATTATAATGTCTTTCAACCAGCGTCCATAATATAAATGACGTCATTTTCGTTTCAAAACGGGTTTTGCAAAACTTGCAAAAACAAGTTTTATTGTTAACTTTATTTACATAAACAGACGTTTATATATATTATATGTTATGAAAAGATCTAAAGTGTTATTTTATTAATATTTCTTTCCTTTAAATGATCAAAATGTTTGGGAAATTGTTAAAGTTATTCAGCATGATGTTAACCAAGTACGAATAATGACATTTAGCACTGTGATGTCACAATAACACATTTCAGTAGTCACAAATTCAAATACAGTCACGGTCAATGAATTGCAAAAATGGCTGCCATTCTCACCTGATAACAGAAGGCCTTGCGTTTGGTGGCCTAATTTTATACTTCACTTGGACTCACAGCCACGCAAAACAATGCTACATTGAAGAAAGTATATAAGGAGTATATACCAGATAGAAATTCAATTATGGGGTGGCAGAAGAGATTTAAAAGAGACGATTTGACCCTGGATGACAACTCCAAACATGGGAGGCAAAAACTCCACAAGTCACAGTGGAAGAAATTGCCAAGAGTGTTTGACCTGACAAGCATCAAAAGTACATAACACGCAAATGGCAATATTTTGAAAAAATGTGAAATGGGACACTGTGCAATGTACATCCATTAAGGGGACTCATCTCTAACCCTTACGACAATGGTGATACACCTGCCAATTACAGAACAGAAAATAAACATCTTCAGGAAAAGCTTGTTTGTTAACTTCACGTTTGACAAGTGTTCTATAATTAAATGTTAATGACGCTGAATGAGGTATGTGACACTTTACGTCATAGTAACTCATAGCAACTATGAGCTCCTCACTCGAAGCAGTGTTTTATCATGACGTCATATAACACTCTTGTTCACAAATTCTTGGAATATGGTACCATCATCTGTGACGTCAGTGACACATTGCCCCATCAACAATTAAACAAACAAATGAACTATACGTCACTGATCTCCCAAATAATTGCATAATTTGGGTGTTTGCTTTGTTTTCTTGTATTCGTTCAAGCTTAGTTCGCTATTTTCCAGCAGTATAACAAGCATGCAAATGTTTTACAGACATGGCAAACCAGCATGTAACTTGCTTTTTTCTTTTTTCCGCTAAATGCCATTTGTATGAGCAATTTATATAAGGTTTCACCATACATTACCTTTGAAATCAAAATGATAAGTATCCCATATATTACTGATGTATAAAATCGTTTTAGCCTACGGTATAGCCACCGAGTTGTGTGCCTCTTAATAACATCTAAAATAAAAAAAGTTTCACCATCGATTTTTTACTTCAAATAATATCAAAGTTTATTGAAATAAAGAGGCGATTGAAATTCAACATGGCGTCAAGAACCATTTACAAATGTTAGTCTTACATAAGGCTTTAATTTATTTACCCTCATTTGAATTTTCTTGAAATTCAAACTATTCAGATGATAAAAGGCATTGCATTTGTATCATTTTAAGCGATTATAAAATAATTCGCATGCCCAATAACACGTATAGCAAGATCATACCGTTTCGAAATAAAAAAAATTGTTGGTGATAATCGATGAAATTCTTGAAAATATAAGAAAAAGCCGAAACTCCGAGAATAAACAACAGAAAAATCGACGGTGGAACCTTTTTATATTTTCAGATGTTATTTAGGGGTACGTGAACTATTGTTTAAAACAATAAAAACAATATGTCAATGTTCTAGTTTTTCCCTAAAAATGTCAAAGTTTATGAAAATTGAAAGTCAATTAAAATTTGATATGGCGTCAATTGTACTGTCGAATTTGGGTAAGGGGTCACAGGCCTTTACAAAGATTGGTATAATAATGCTTTTTTTTACCTCGAATCGAATTATCTTGGAACTCAAATTCTTCAGATAATCAAACTGAGGTTAATCAAAGACATTTTTAGCAATTGTATAATGATTCACATGTCTTATACGCGTATGGCGAAACTATACCGGTGAGCAATGTAAACATTTCTTGTTGGAGATAATTGATGAAATTCTTAGAAATATCAGAGAAAGCCGAAATTTTGAATCTAAATAACAGAAAAAATTGACGGTGGAACCTTTTTATATTTTCAAATGTCATTTAGGGGTACGTGAACTGTTGTTTAATACAATAAAAACAATATGTCAATGTTTTATTTTTCTCCTCAAAGAATGTCAAAGTTTATGGTAATAAGGTGATTTAAGTTCGACATGGCGTAATTTTATTGCCGAACTTGGGTGAGGGGTCACAACCCTTTACAAAGGTTGGTCTTATGATGCTTTATTCACCCTAATTTTAATTTTCTTGACATTCAAACTATTCAGATAATAAAAGGCATTGCATTTATATCATTTTAAGCGATTGTAAAATGATTCGCATGCCCAATAACACGTATAGCGAGATCATACCGTTTCGTACTAAAAACATTTTTTGCTGGTGATAATCGATGAAATCCTTGAAAACATAAGAAAAAGCCGAAATTCCGAAAATGAATAACGGAAAAAATCGACGGTGGAACCTTTTTATATTTTCAAATGTTATTTAGGGGTACGTGAACTATTGTTTAAAACAATAAAAACAATATGTCAATGTTTTAGTTTTTTCCTCAAAAAATGTCAAAGTTTATGAAAATTGGAATACAATTAAAATTTTATATGGCGTCAATTGCCCTGCCGAACTTGGGTAAGGGGTCAAAACCCTTTATCTAAGCTGTTCTTACTATGCTTTATTAGTACCCATCAAAAATAATTGGCATCAAAAGTCTTCAGCTTATCAAATGCCGTAAATTAAAAACAATCTTGGTGGCCGTGTGACGATTTTCCTATCAATCATCGATAAATTGAGAACGTGTCGCTTTTAAAGCAAGCGTATTCTAGTGAAGCGGGTAAATTGAGGCGCTTTTTCCGTAACGTCACACCCATCTTTCAGACGATGTAGTGAAATATTTTGATGGCTAACATCCAATGTGTTTTACATCAAATGAAAGCATATATGATACCCTTCAGAAAAGAGAAACATAAACAGTGCGTTCAGGGTACCCCAAAATCTAGGATGTGCTCATTGTAATTCAGTATCTTAAAATGTATTTTTGAGCATACTTCTTATAGCTACACAAAATGGTATTTGTTGATTTATTATTCCATATTTTCAATTTTTATTCCTTTTGACGTGACTGTATAACCTGCCCCGCCCTACCCAAACTCATCAACTTGATTTTATAATAACATCAATATAGTTTTATCAGTCAACGTGAAAATTTCTAGAATAATCAAAATGTCTCTAAGGAACATTTACTGAAAATTTCATGGAAAAATATCAATTATTGATAAAGTAAGAGCATATAGTGCATTACTTCTGGGACAACCCTCGTAATACAACAATACTGTATTAGAACACTTACATTGACTTATACAAATAAGAATTGTGTTCGAAGTTTGACAATAATATTTTACCCATGCCGGAATGTGACATAATGCAAAGGAGTATGAAGCGCCATCTATATTCAGATCTTATTCTTGATGGAATCTTCTACAAAAAGAACAATAGAGTCCCCTACCCTTTCCAGAACAGTATATCAATGGTGCTACATGCTGCTGTCAGAACAGGAGAATAAAACCATTTACTTCAAGTTAACTAAAATTCCACATTTGTAATATCAATCGACATTTATCCATTCCCTTCCAACATCGGCTCTTTGTATTTTTCAGTGATTTTTTCACTGGATTTTCTTGTTGTAACACAGGATATGCGTCTTAGATTGAATTCTTGGAGATAATCTAGTTAAGTTAATCTAGTTCTAGTTATTATTACCTCTATCTGCCAAGTCCTAACTAAATCTTTTTCTCATCCCGTCATTTTAAAAAACAAATTGGATTAAAATTATAATTCATGATCATTTCACAATCAACTGAATCTATCATGTCCTTTAACTAATTCGATACAATTCTTTAAGTGACTCAAATGTCTCAAATATTCCACTATTTTAAGGGATATATTGATGAAATAAAATGATTAATCATGCAGATGACAGTCAGTCTAAAATAAGTCAGTTTGTATATAACTGTCAAGATTTCCCGGGTATAATTTTATGACCCTTAAAAAATATGTAATTAAAATAACATAACATTTATTGAAATACAACTTGTGTTCGCATAAATATAAAATAAGTGAAGAATATATAATAACACAGTAGTATGTGCACTAACTAACACCTATGGCCTATAGCTATCTTAACAGATCTATCCGCGTTCCAGTTAATTACTCTAAACACTCAAAACTCGATTATACACAAATTATATATTGTTCATATTTCGAGTATTTAATTGTTCATCACGAGAGATTGTAGATTTATAGTTTTATGATCACCCTGTATATCACCATCACTGGCATGGGAGATACATATACATATTCAGAATTCCTCCATAGGATATGGTATCCAATGTAATATGGATAAATGTTCACGAATACAGCATCAGATAACATATGGAATATGCAATATTAGTACAATGGGTTGATTGTTCATGTACGCAGTATCAGCTGCATTATAACTATCACACCACATTTAGTCACAGGAATGATGATATTTCACCAAATTGTTTATTATAGCATTGTAGCAATCTACGTTCAGCAAGGTCAGGTCACTCTGGGAATAATTAACCCTTAAATTTTTTTTTGTTTGTTTTTACACCCTCTAAAGATTTTTGGGGTCCGTTTGGACCTCAAGATATATTTTGCAATTACTTTGCAACCAGAGAAGCTTTTTTTTCATTCTGACTTCAGTTGTACATAGGTTAATCTATTACCTTTCAGAATATGTATGCATTATTATGGAAGTATGTGTAAACCTAATCATAAGGGGTCAGGTGTTTTAGCATTTTGTAACATTTCGTAGCATTTATATATAACACTGTATTAATTGAATATGTTTCAGTGATAGTGATGTTCTTTGGCCTCAGGTATCACAAAAAGTCATAATGCGATTTAAATCTTGTTTGTTTTTTTCTGAAAGGAATTTAATTAATTGAAGATTAGATGGAATTTCATGTTGATAGAATAATTATTTCTGATATAATTATTGCAAATAATGAGCTATTGGGTCCAAACGGACCCCAAAAGCCATTTAAGGGTTAATAAATATTTTGTCTCTCCTCATAGCAGGTAATATTTCGAATCACAATAATCGAATATTAATAGTCACTACTTCAATTACGTTACGCAATAGACATCACATTCTGCTACGAACTGCCTAGTCGAACCACCCCCTCCCTTGACCGAGAGCTTGCTGCGCCCCTGATTATTGCCCATATGACATAATAATATTACACAATCCAAATTAATTAATTTTCTATTAGTTATTAGGTTATTTTCTGTCACCAAATTTTAAAAAGAATACATGTCAGTCAAATGGTCAAAATGTAACATTTCCTAAAGAATTCTCTTGTTTACAGCAGATTAAAGATTTTGTTTAATTTTATACAAATTGATGCAACTTCCTTCAAAACTGAGCTAGAAACTTCGATTCAAATGCATTTTAAAACTTTTCTTCTATATAATGGTTATATTTTAATTGATTACAGGGGTTGCACTCATTACACCCCCTGGCTAATAGCCGTCCCCATAGGCTATGGTAACCAGGTGAATATGCTGTCCCCATTTTTCACGACTTTTCCAAAGTTTTGCTTTTATCTTTGTCATCATGATAGCTCTGACATTATATTGGATTAACATAACCCCCCCCATAAAAACACCGTCCCTTGGATGCTTTTTGGGACACTGAGTGTCATTAGTATTTTGGGGGGCCACTTAGGGACAAATGGGAAGCTTTTGGGGCCACTTAAATGATTTTGGGGTCCACAGGGGCCATTGGAGTGCTTTTAGAGGCCACCTTGGGCCACTGATATGCTTTTTGGGGTCACATGGGACCAATATGATGATTTCGAGGCCACTAGGATGCTTTTAAGGGGCTTAATGGGGCTACTTGGATGCTTTTTGGGCCACTGGGTGTCACTAGTATGCTTTTTGGGGGCTACTGGGGCGGCAAATGGGAACCTTTTTGGGCCACTTGAATGATTTTGGAGCCCATTGAAGTGCTTTTAGAGGCCACTGAGATGCTTTTGGGACCACAGGGGGCCACTGGGATGCTTTCGGGGGCCACTAGGATGCTTATAGGGGGCATAGTTGGGCCACTTGGATACTTTTTGGGCCACTGGGTGTCACTAGTATGCTTTTTGGGCGCCACTGGCGGGACAATGGGAAGCTTTTGGGGCCACTGGGGGCAACTAGAATGCTTTTGGGGTCCACGGGGGGCTTTTAGAGGCCACTTAGATGCTTTCTGGGGCCACAGGGGTCAATAGGATGATTTCGGGGGCCACTAGGATGCTCTTAGGGGGCATAATGGGGCCACTTGGATGCTTTTTTGGGCCACTGGGTGTCACTAGTATGCTTTTTGGGGGTCACTGGGAAGCCTTTGGAGCCTCTAGAATGATCTTGGGGCCATTGTAGTGCTTTTAGAGGCCACTTGGGACCATTGAGATGCTTTTTGGGGCCACAGGGGGCGACTTGGCTGATGTCATGGGTCACAGAGTAGGGTATTAGGATACTCCTTAGGGCCTCATAGCAGCACTTAGATGTTTTTGAGGACCACATGGGGCCACTATGATGCTTTTTTTTGGGGGGGGGACATCTGGGGGCTATATGGGTGCTTTTTGGGGCATCTGGGGGCCACTAGGATGCTGCTTAGGGAGGCCACAGGGGCCACTAGAATGCTTTTGGGGGCTACTTTGGGGCACTTTGATGCTTTTTCGGATCATATGGGGCCACTGCCGTGCTTTTGAATGCCACAATTGCCTATTTAGTATTGAATTATAACAAACAGACTAAGTTTAAGTTAAGGACAGTGTAAAATTACATGTTTGTTAAAGTAATGATATTATAAATAGGATTTACAACCACGAAATCATAACCTCTTAACCCAAAATGTTATCATGGGCCTCTAGAACAAAAACAATTTTTTTCTTAGTTATGCTACCCAGATTAGAAAAACATAAAAATTATTTTAAAAATACTAATGCACTCAATCTGTTATCATTATTAGGTTAAAATTATTTTGACTTGAAGCTTCTAGCTCAATTTTGAAGGAAGTTGCATCAATTTTTGTAAAACTCATCTTAAAAACATTTTTGTGTTGCTTATGCCACGATCGCCCACCTCCCCCCTGACTGAAAGCTGGCTGCACGCCTGATAAATGATTGCCCTTATGACATAATAATACAACACAATTCAAATTAAATAATAATCTATAGAATTCTTGTTTACAGCGGACAGTTTTGCTACATGATGTTACCATAGCAACAGTGTATATGGAACATTTTTTATGAATTAGACATCTTTCATTACAGTTATTCAATTTTTTATGACCATAAATGTATGAATGAAATAAACTAATACACTTAACTAAAAGAAATAAAATAGTTGAAAGCATTACTGACCATTATAAAGACAGTAATTTCATAGAGTTATATATCATGATTAAGATAAAATATGCAAGAACAAACAGTTATGACGTCATGATTTTTTTTTCATGTTATCGATTTATTTCAAATAAAAACATAGATGTACAAGGTTAGCTGATTGCCAAAGTTTTGCAACATTAGCGGCAATTAAATAATATAACATAAATGAAATAATAGATATAATATAAAATACAAAAGGTTTACATATATTCTTAATTCCAAATCACTGAATCAAGGAAATCCCATGGGCGGGGATGATGACAAAAAGGAAAGAGCAGAAAAATGAAGAAACGGAACCTGTTGTCACAGACGTGATATGATAGTGAAACTCGTGTATATATAATAACTAACAATATGAATTAATTCTTCATTTGTTGATGCATCTAAATCATCTTTTCCAAAAAGTAAAAATTGTAATTTATCATTCAAATTGTAGCTGTTAAACAGGTTTCCTAAATTGTAAGTATGAAGGCCTGCAATGAGGTTGATTCTTTCATCATGGAGCAGTGGGCAATTTAAAAGAAAATGCAAGGTAGTCAATGGAACACCACATTTACACAAAGGGTCACTAATGTCATTAAAATTATGTGCATAAAGGTGTGCTTTAAGTAAAAGGCCACACCTGAGTCTATTAAAAGGTATTTCAATATGTCTGGGTAAGGTCACATTCAATTTAGAAGTTGGAATTAAAGAGACTGGGCTCTTGTGTTCTCTTACTAATCTTTTAAACCTAGAAATGGGTTGACCCATTCTAGTTTCTGATGGCAAATTATTCCATAAAGTTATAGATTGGAAGATGGTAGTTTTTTTAAAAGAGAAGCTACGGCGAGTTGGGAGAACATAATCTCTTTGATGTCTTAAGGGGCGGACCGGTATATGTTCATATTTTCGAAGTAAGTCACAAATAAATGGAGGATTAATGTTATACCTGCATTTAAAAGTAAACATGTTTAAGTGCTCAATTCTTCTGGTTGTTAACTGTTTCCAGTTTAAAGAGTTTAAAACTTTGATAGTATTGGAACCATGTATAACCCCAGAAACCAGGCAGGCTGCTCTGTAGTGAAGTCTTTCAAGAGCTTGTAATTTCATGTTAGATGCCTTGTTGTAAATGACATCACAATAGTCAAAATGAGGCATAATGAAAGTATTATATAAAATCTCTAAGTGCTGACTATTTAGAATTTTACTCAGCTTCATCATCGGTCTCAAAAGAGAAGTAACTCTTTTTATTATCTGGTCAATGTGATAATTAAAGTTAAGGTGAATGTCAAAATTAAGGCCAAGATGTTTGTGATTCTCACAGCTAGGGATAAAATCAGCACCTAATCTCAAAGGTGGTGGATGAGATAAAATGTTCCTTCTAGAAAAAATCATATCTGCACTTTTTTGAGCTTTGAATTGCATCTTCCAGGTGGCAGCCCAGAGAGCAAGCTTGTCTAGATCACTTTGGATTGGCTCGTGAATATTGAAAAACACTTCATTTTTTTCGTATGGACAATAAATTGAGGTGTCATCAGCAAAAATGAACGATTTTGAAACTAGCTCATCAGGCAGATCGTTGATATATATTAGAAATAGCAGGGGTCCAAGGACAGACCCCTGTGGTACACCAGCATTGATGACAAAATTATCGGTCTGCATATTAGGCTCATTTTGATTATTCATACTATTGGAAGACCATTTTGAAAGTGTACCATTTACTTTGACTCGAACTCTCCTATTTTCTAAGTATGACGTCATTAATTTGACAAAGTTCAGGTTACATCCATAACCCTTAAGTTTGGATATTAATAATTTGTGTGGGACTAAATCAAATGCAGAAGTTAAATCTAAAAATACTGATCTGACATTTTTGTTATCATCAATGTTTTCATGAATATCATGCACTATGTTAATAAGTTGGTTGACAGTATTATGTTTAGGTAGAAAACCACTTTGAAGCCGATAAATAAGATTTTGCTGCAGAAGGTGAGTCAAAAGTCTTTTGTGGATTATTGATTCTAGGATTTTGGAAATTGAGCTAAGCAGGGTCACTGGTCTGTAATTAGAAACTAATCCTCTATCTCCTTTTTTGAAAATTGGGACAATTGTACCTTCCTTCCAAATATCAGGAAAAGTGTTTTCTTGAAATATTCTATTAAAAAGTAAGGAAAGTGGCTCGGCGATAGAATGTGCACATAATTTGAGCATTTTGTTTGATATTTCATCAGGACCATGTGCTTTTGTGATATCAATATCATTAATTAGATTTAGAACTTCTTCAGATGAGGTTGACATGTCAGGCAAGATACTTTGAGTTCTTGGTCTAAAATAAGGAATATAGTTGTCATTGATGTTCACAATGTTCTTATTGACAAAATATTTCATGAGGACATTTGCTTTATCAAAACTATTGACTGCTGATGAATTTGATGTTGGGTCAAAAAGAATAGGTATGGATGAGACTTGGTTTTTACCAAGAAGCTCTTTAATCAGTGACCAATAGTTCACAGAACCTTTAGATAAATTATCTATTTTATTTCTAATATTAAATTCATGTTCTGCTTTAGCTTCTTGGATTAATTGATTAACTTTTTGATTTTGAACAACATATTTTTCTCTGAACACAGGATTATTCGAAGCTTTAAATTTATGATGAAATTTGTTTCTTTTATATATGTTATGTTATGTTATATTTTATTTATGTCTCACGCCATTTAAAATACATACAATTATAAAACAATAATATTAAAATCGTCTGGCCCGGCCGGTGTCGACCTATGAGAGACTAGATTCAGTATGACTATTTAAAAGGTTAAATTATCACAGTAGAGTACGTCTTTTTAAAATCATTTTTATAAGTGTTTTGGATAGTGTCCTTTGTAGGCTCTGTGTTGACATAATATTGCAAAATTGTTGAATATGGTTAAGCTGGTGAAAGTCAGGAATTTCCTTAACACAATCTAAAAACAATGGAGTTCTCAGTTCTTCATAACTATTGCACTGTAAAAGAAAATGAAACTCGTCCTCAACAGTTAAATTATCACAGTGACATCGGCGATCCTGGAGTGGGGTATTGTTATATCGTCCAGTTTCGATCTTTAATGGGAGTGTTCCACTTCTAAGTTGGGCAATAGCTCTGCGTTCACTCCTTGACATGTTGATACAAGTATAATGGGCGGGCTGCATGGAATGTGTTTTAAACAGTCGATATGTCCGTAATTTGTTGCCATTTGGGTTACGACTATCGTCCCAAAGACTGTTGTGCCATTCGACGTGATCTGCTCTGATACATGCTTCTTTGACCTCATTAAGATGGCATTTAACTCGAGATATAGTATCATTGTTGATAAGCTGAGTAAAGTCCAGATCTTGTAACATTTTCCGGGTGAGATTTTCCCAAGATTTATGATGTCGAAGAGACCATTTTGATATATGTTTCGGTGTCCTATCTGTAGCCATGTTTTTTAAACGGCACCAAAGTCTAGTCACCTCGACTCGCTGTTTGGTAAATACCGAAGTCAAACAAATATCTCCTTTGGTTGATCCATTTGGTGCTCTACGTCCAACACCCAGAAAATACCTCGCTGCTTTGTTTTGAACTGTATTCATTTCTGAGTATTGTCGAATACCCCAAATGCCGGCACCATATAACATAATAGGGGAAACAAGAGCGTCAAATAGTTTTGTAAATACTGCATATGGTAGTCCACCCTTTACATTTGATATATTTCTTTTTTGATTTTGCTTGTGAACCAAGGCTGGTCATCAAACCGTGAGGAAATTGTTCTATTAGGAACAACTTATGACGTCATGATTAAGATTAAGATGTAAATCACCTTAATTGCATATTTAATAAAATATATGATTGCTTTATCTATTACCTTTCATTTGGTGCAAATTTCATCTAAAGCTGAGCAATAATGACGAAGATATGGGCAACACACTGAAAAGAGCCCCTAAAAGTGGGTCTGGCATATTTACTTTGTTACCATAGTGACGCTGCCGCGGATTCAGAATTGCCAATTCGATATATTTTGATTGCATTATCTATTACCTTCCATTAGGTGTGAATTTCATCGAAATCTGAACAATAATGAAGGAGATATGGGCCAAACGCTGAAAATAGCCCCTCAAAGTGGGCGTGGCTTATTTACTTGGTTACCATAGCAACCCCGTCGCGGATCCAGAATTGCCAATATCATTTTTCTTAGTATCACGTATAGTTCATAAAAATGTATGTCGCTTAGCTCGCCTCTAAAAAGGACACGAAACCTCTTATTTGGACTTTTGCTCCCAGACTATTTCACAGGAAACAATGAAATGTGACGTTATGCAAAATATTCTCGCAATTTGACGAACAAACCAAGCAACTTTAAAATATCGATTTCTAAAAATTGAATAAACATGGAAACCAAGACAAATATTCTGAACTTTGAAATTGAAAACTTTGTACTAATCTTCCATTTTTTATGAATTTATATGCAAATCCTACAAGATATAATCATTAATAATATTAATAGATAATCGAATGACATGTGAATCTTCATTTCTGAAATGACAATTCATCATGATTGAAAGTTATGATTTGTAGAGACTTTGTTCTGAATGTCTTTATTCTTTAAGCCGTAAAGAATACGGTATGTGTTCATGAAGACGTATGGTTTACCCTATCATTTGGTACCAATGTAATGTATGGAACATGCGCAGCAAGTAAAAAAGCTTTCCAATTATTTTAATAAAATCTGTCCTCTCTAACACCGATAAAACGGGACTCAAAGTCCCCATTTTGAGCGTAGAATGACGTCACAATGGCCTCGGCACATTTAGTTCAGACTCTGCTATCAGTACGACGACACTTTGAAAAAAACCATTGTTGTTTGCCAAACTTAATATCAAAGGGGTGTAGCGATATATGACGTCATCGCACTACTTGTTTCTGGTTCGTTGGCTACCATCTTTATGAGGTCCATTGAAACGGGAAACATTTAAACATTTGAAAATGAAAGTGACGGATAGATTTCTACTGATCTCTTCTTTCCAACTATCTCATTTTAATGTTAGCAAAATGCATATAAATGGGAGTAAAATGCAATCAAAAACGTGAGACTTTCACTCATTTTGTACCCTATATTTGTGCAAAATTAACATATATTAAACATAATTTTTTTAAATGTCTGAATCGCTTAAAAGTTAAAGCAAATACGATATATTTTAAGCACCAAATATCAATCAGTTCCGATAAAATGCCTTCATTTGTTACCTTTTCTGCGAAAACGGCTTGGCATAATTTCGGTAGAAATGTGTATTTTACGAAGTTATGTATTGTATTGTATTGTATATTTATTGCCTCATTTATATGAGAGAATACATTTTAGTATACATATGGTTTACATATAAAATATAAAATACAAGGATAAGATTAAATTATGTGATAAAAAAGTTGTTGTTTTGGAAAACATAAAAATAAAGTGATAGAGAAATTATGTGTCAAGCAGAGCCAACAGGTTGGCTCTGTGATTGTACATTTTGTGTACACATGATGATACAATTATTAACGTCTCACATGAAACATCTGAGAGACCTAAAACTTTCTTCATAATAACACCCATACTGTCACCACGACAGCCAAGGGCTTCAAATATGTTATGCCTATATGGTTCATACATAGGGCATCTTAATATAAAATGTTCAATTGTTTCAGTTTCACAGAGGTTACACAATATACATCGTTTTGAACCATTGAAGTTGTTCGTATTTAATACATGGGCGTTACATATCAATTGCATCATAGTTTTACACTGGCTTTGACATTTAGGATATTTCTGACAAATCAACCACCATATGCAAGGTTTTAAGTCTGTGACATAGTCACGTAGGTATAAAAGTTTGCCATAACATGAGCATTGCAAGAAAAATTGCTTGACCTCGACGGATCTTACAGCATTGACAATGTGCAGTCTCCATGACCTCTTCGACGGAAGATATCCAGAGTCCAGCGCATTTTTAACCAGATTTTCAATTCCTAGCATTTTGGTCTTAAGGAAAATGCGCCGGATAGGAGAGAAAATATCGACATGGTTGTCATAAGTGACATGAAACATCTTTACTAACCGTGTTATAGTTATATCCCTGTAAATATTATTAAACCTAAGTAAACTCCAGAGATACATCATCTGCAACACTGTAATATAGCCGTCTATTGACAACCATCCCAACGGCATCGTTGCACTAGGATTGGCTGAGGTTTTGGGGAAAAATTGGATACGTTTGCCAATCTCCCTATGAGTCAATTCAAGCTTTTCAACATCTGACGCTTGGTAATTTATAACTGGTGCCCCAAACAGCATGGTTGGAATAGAAAAGGCCCAGTACAGTTTTGATGCTGTTAAGGGCGACAAACCACCTGTTTTGTGCCCTAGTCCCAAAAGTGAGCAGAATTTTCGCTTACCACTAGTGCAGCGATCATTAACATATTGTGAGATATCATTTTTACTAGATATTGGAATACCAACATGAACAGTGAAATTGACCTTTGGAATTCTCGTGTCACCTATCTTGAGAACGACATGACCTTTAACACTTGAATCAGTGACCATATCATTAAATGTCAGAAAGTTACATTTCGCTGGATGGATTTCATATCGCCATCTTCTACTATGTTCAAAGGCAGCGTTTAACATAAGTTGCATATCCTTTTGATTTGTGGCAATAATGGTCATGTCATCCGCATAAGAAGGACATACACAATTTACATCATCAATGTGGCCACCTATATTCATTTCACATAGATCCTGAATAAGGTCAGCCATGTACAACTGATAAAATAGCATAGATAGGACACCCCCTTGGTGGACGCCCTGCATGACATTAAAAGGTTTAGAAAGTGTATTTGAACTTCCTACACGAACGGCACATTCATATTTATGGTAATTATCATAAAGCATACGCCACAGTTTGCCACGGATACCAAGTTTATGTAGTTTGACCATCAATCCATCTAACCAAACGGTGTCAAATGCTTTTCTAATATCTAATGTGGCTAATATTACATTTCTATGCTTTTCGACATTGTGGGCAATGGTTTCCTGAACTAAAAGGGAAGTATGAACAGCAGAGCAATGACTCTGAGAAGCACCTTGTAAGTTAGGCATAATATTTTTTGCAAGGGATCCAATTCTTTTTAACACAATATGATCGTACACTTTACGCAACATGTTCATCAGAGTGATGCCTCTGGAATTGTCTTTATTACAAGGATCTTTATTTCCTGCCTTTAGTATAGGTATCAGTATACCAAACCTAAAATTCATGGGAGTGTATTCGTTTAACATGGTTGCATTAAAAAGGGTACATATGATCGAAATTACAGTGTCATTGCTATATTTTAAATGTTCGGCACATATCGTATCCGATCCACATGCACGATTATTATGCAACCGTGATATGGCATTACTCACTTCACTATCCTGAAATGGTTCATCAAAGAAAGTATTATCTTCAAAATATGATGTTTGCTTAATATGCATAATTTCATTTTCAATTTCACACTTGGCATGGCTGTGAAAATGAGGCTTATCAGAAGGGGTTGCCAAACGAGCAAAGTGAGTGCGCCATTCATCCCTTATTCCAGCCTCGTCACTTACGATGACGTCATTATCAGATTTAATTGGAGACAGACGCCTAGAAGCCCTATTTCGGCTCTTATTGAGAAGATGCCAATAGTAACGCTGATCAAGTGATTCTGACCTGTATAGACGATTAAGCTCATTTTGTTCATACATAAACTCACTACATCTAAAACATTTTCTAAAAGCACATTTGGCAGATTTATATTGGGCCCTAATTACATTATCCGCATTTCGAGGTCGACCAGCCGACACCCACTCACGCCATCTTTTCTTCTTTAACTTTACTAATCTGGTTAATTCATCATTCCAGAATGGCTTTACATGCTTTGAGAACTTCTTAGTGGGGATATGTGCATTAGAGCATTCAATCAGGCCATTTACCAGTTTCAAGATATAACTATCAATTTGGCAGTTTTCCAAATTATTTACACCAATTAACCGTAAATCATTCAGAATGCCCTTACATTGCAAATCAAGAGATGATGTGTACGTTGATTTAATTTCATCGGATGATAATTTATTCCACGCATATCCAACACAATCATTTCTTTGAATTACATGCTTAACACTAGTGAGGTCTCTAAAAGTCGTGATTATGGGGAGATGGTCTGACGTGTTGCCAGGCTCATTGTCTAATATAACACATTCGGAAACATTACCGCATAGAGGAAGGGACACAATAATATGATCAATATATGACCTATAGTAATTACCATTTCTCAACATTTCAAATGTATGCACAGGACCCAAAGTAGCTCTGTTTGTATCAACTGCCCATAGCTCATTACTCAGGCAAAAATTGTGCAATTCTATGCCACTCTGCGTCTGTGTATCCCTTACACCATGTGATCCCTGTAAAGTACCTAAATTTGCATTCACATCGCCAAATATCACAACATTACCATCATTAGATATACGCTCAACAAAATCATTCAAAATATCCAAAGTTTCAGTAAAAGTGGTATGATGACAATTTTGCTGTGGCAGATACACAGAAAATATAAATAATGCAGAATCATCAAACACTAATTTAACACATAAAATCCTATCCGAGCACAGCTCTAGCATAGGCACGACCATATGGTCTAAGGATCTTCGCCAAAAAATGGCGGTACCGCCACTGCCCCAAACAGTCCCACATTGCATAGGATCCAAAATACTACTGCTTTTAGCCAAACATACAAAATCATTTGACAAATCATCTAACTTGTGGAGATTACATTCATAGAGTTTATGTTCGCTTAGTGCGAAAAAATCACATTTCGCCAAAATGTCCAATATATAGCGGTTAGAGGCCCCAAGACCTCTACAGTTCCATTGCCCAAATCGTAATTTGTTCTCATGAGGTGACATTGTTAATGATAACACGGAGTGAAATTCTGCGCTCGGGGCTGATGTGCAAATGTGTAGTGTCACAACAAGTAATAGGAAAGTGTAAGAATTTATCATTGTTTTATTATAGGCCATTATTATCATATTCATACCAATCAATCTGTGACTTGTAGGCGTCATTCATCCTGTCTAGGTTGTCGATTCCACAGTCATAGTCGGACTGATCATCGGCATGGGTAGCCTGTCGTCGGTATCCAGTTATAACTGGAATCGGTTTTTCTCGTCGCATGGCTGCTCTAGGTGCCCGTCGTTCCCAGCGCCTGCAGACTATTGATGGGTCGGGCCAAAATTTTTCTGATAGTAAAACATGTACATCAGTCTCGGGAACGCAAAGTTTGCATCCCACTTTGTCGTCGCAGAATTTAATTTTATATGCATGGTTGAATCAAAAAAGTAGTGTCATTCAGAAAATTATCATGTGTGCGTAAAATCATGTGGATATTTTATTTTGAGTAACTGAATTATCAAATTGACATACATAATGTCTTTGGAACATCAGCTTTACATAGAATTATTTTCATAATGATTGCTCGATTTGTTCCATGATAAAATGCAATTTTAGACCTGGAGCTGACTCGTATCAAAAAGTATTTAGCAATTAATTCAGGCTCTCTGAATTTAAAAATATATAAAATGAACGAAAGGGAAAAGGTTATGTGTGCGTAAAAGCATGTTGATATTTAACTCTCAATAAATGAATTACAATTTTGATGTTTATATAATCTGAAGAACATCAGCTTTACACATAATTATGTTCATGATAATTTTTCGATTTCTTTCATGATAAACTGCAATTTTAGACCTGACATGTATTAAAGAAGTATCGGACAAAGTATTTAGGCCCACTGATTTTTAGGATAAATAAAATGAGCAAAAGAAGAAAACGTCACGTTTGCGTAAAAGTGTGACAGTATTTGGATTTAAAGAAATGAATTAAAGTTTTGACATTAATATTATGTGTGAAGCAACACCTTAACATACAATTATTTTTATAATTTTTGCTTGATTCCTTCTATGAGAAAATGCAATTATAGACCTGGCACGCGTATCAAAGAAGTATTTGGCAATTGCGTCCAGTCTCATTGGTTTTCAAGGTAAATGAAATAAGCAAAACTGGAAAAGGTCATGTGTGCCTTAATGCATGTCAGTATTTAATTTTGAAGAAATGAATTAATTTTTTGACATTAATATTATTTGTGAAGCATCACCTCTAGAATTATTTTTATAATTTTTGCTTGGTTCCTTCCATGAGAAAATGCAATTATAGACCTGGTACACGTATCAAGGTTGTATTTAGAAATTGCGTTCGGTCTCCTTGGTTTTCAAGGTAAATTGAATGAGCAAAACTGGAAAAGGTCATGGGTGCTTAAAAGCGTGTGAGTATTTAGTTTTTGATGACAATTTTTAACATTAATTATATCTATGGGGAATCATCTTTACACAAAATTATTTTTTGATTCAAATTTAGTTCCTTCTATTAGAAAGGCATGGCTAACATTGGTTCTTATGTGAGTTGAATTAAAATAAAAAAATATCAATTATCTGCCCATTTTCGTTATATTACGTCTTACGGGATTTCGTGTTTCAAGTGGGCTGAAATTGAAAATGGCACGTGTGCGAAAACGTTTGTTATCAATTCATCTTTCAAAACACATTTTCATATTTATTTATTTATTCTTCAAGTACATTCACACCCCTTGGGGTCAAGTACATGTACAAACAAAAAATATAACAATTATAAAGGAAGGAAAAAAGAAGACATTTACATAACTACATAACTATTACTATTATTGATGCTGATGCATTGGTGCACTAGAGATATAGCTATTGGTACTGGATGTAAATATATATTTTGCTACATTTATACAGTTTTGATCTTTACCAGACATCAAATAAATAAATGGATTTTCTTGCACTGGCATTTTCATTTTAGACAACATTATACTTCTTTGTTTATTAGACTCCAGATGTCAATCTGGAGTCTATTGTTTTTGCCAGTATTCTTCTTCTTCTTCTTCTTATTAGACTCCAGATGAAATCTGGAGTCTATTGTTTTTGCCTCTATTCTTATTATTCTTTTTCTTATTTTACTGCCCACGTTTTCTCAACAACTATAAGGTATCCAGTAAAGACCATTATACAGTTCATCTAGGTTCAGTATCTAGTTGGTGGGAAATTGGGTCAAATTTTTATCTAGGTCAAAGGTCAGGAACTGGGTCAAATCCAGTACTTTGTCACTTTTTTCGATTTTCTCAGTCGTCCTTCAATATTTTCGATCCGGTTTTTTTTCATTGTGTTCTTCATAAAAAAGTAGGATAGCGTATGTCGATTTAGTTTTTTGATATCTCGAACCGATTTCGAGATATCAGTGTCCGAAAACGAGGTCCGAAAAAAAGTTCTCCGAATTCAATGTCCAGGGTATTAGCCTTATAAGAAATTTTCTCAGGATTCCGAATCTGAAAACCGAATTATAATCCGACTTCCGGTTCAAGTGTTATGACGTTTTGAAAGTTCGACAAAAATCAATCTGATGGTACCCTTATAGAAAGTCAAGAAAAGTGAAAAAATTGAAAAAATACCAGTCCAGTCCATTTCCAGGTTCAAGTGAATGTCCAGTCCAGGTCCAAGTCCAGTGTTGGTCCAGGTCCAAGTCAAGTCTAGGTCTAAATAAAGTCCAGGGCCTAGGTCAAAATCTAGGTCAAATTCAAAGTTTTTCCTTATTTTGTGATTCTGACACTACACTTTAATCATATTCTTCGAAATTTTGTATACATGTAGCCAAGAATGTGTTAATAGTGTCAGCCTTTTGCCGTCAGAAAGTATTTTGACCCACTTTTGAGATATGGTGTCCGAAAAGTAGGTCAAAATAAAAAGTTCTCCAACTTCAACGTATGAGTTATGAATTAAGGATAACATTTTCTCAGGAATCCGATTCTGCAAACCAAATTTCGATCCGACTTCCGGTTCGGAAGTTATGGCGTTTTGAAAGCTCAAAATCGCTAAATTTGGTGCCCCATGTTAAGTCAATGGAAAAAAGATTTTTTTGAAGTGTACAATACAAGATATTGACTGAATACAGCTTAATATAATGAAAGCTTTTAAAAGAATAAGACCTCAAAGCCACTTAGAACCAAAATTTGGTCAGCAAAATGCCTAGGTCAAAATCTAGGTCAAATTCATAGCTTTTCTTTATTTTTGCGATTTTGACACTATATTTTCATGATTTGCTTCAAAATTTTGTATACAGGTAGGAAAGCTTGTGCTAATAGTGTTAGCTTTTTGCCGTCATGAAGTATTTCAACACACTTTTGAGATATGGTGTCCGAAATGTAGGTCAAAATAAAAAGTTCTCCAAATTGGACGTATCGAGTTATAAATTAAGGGTAGAATTTCCCCAGGAATCTGAATCTGCAAACCAAATTTCGATCCGATTTCCGGTTGGAAAGTTGTGTCATTTTGAAATTTCGGGAAAAATTGATCTGATGGTATCCTGATAGAGAGTCAAGAGTGGCGAAGAAAATATTGAAAAATGCACCCGTCCTTCCCTCCTATTCTGTCTGTTCCTATCCTTCCTATCTACCCTTCCTTCCTATCCCATCCTTCCTTCCTCCCTATTCTATCCTATCGTATCCTTCTTTCCTATTCTATCCTATCGTTCCTTCCTATTCTTTCCTATCCCTTCTACCTATCCTTCCTTCTCATCATTTCCTTCCTATCCTTCATAACCTATCCTATCCTTCTTTCTTATTCTATCCTATCCTATCCTTCTTTCCTATTCTATCCTATTTTTCCTTCCTATTCTATCCTATTCTTCCTTCCTATTCAATCCGCCCATCAATCTTTTTCTGGATGACCCAGCTTATTTTTGATGACTCAGCTTATTCTGGATGACTGGGCTTAAAAAAGTCTAGATCTGGAGTCTGAAATTGAACTCGTTCAATTTCCAAAGTCTAGTTATTTTTCTTTAAGAGTTTTTTCAATAACTATAAGGTATCCAGTAAAGACCATTATACAGTTCATTTAGGTTCAGTATCTAGTTGGTGGGAAATTGGGTCAAATTTTTATCTAGGTCAAAGGTCAAGAACTAGGTCAAATCCAGTACTTTGTCACTTTTTTCGATTTTCTCGGTCGTCCTTCAATATTTTTGATCCGGGTTTTTTTCATTGTGTTCCTCATAAAAAAGTAGAAAATCTAGGGTCGATTTAGTTTTTTGGTATCTCAAACCGATTTCGAGATATCAGTGTTCGAAAACGAGGTCCAAAAAAAAGTTCTTCGAATCCAATGTCCAGGATATCAGTTTTATAGGAAATTTTCTCAGGATTCCGAATCTGAAAACAAAATTTCGATCTGACTTCCGGTGCAGAAGTTATGGCGTTTTGAAAATTCAAAAATCGCTAAATTTGGTGCCCCATGTTAATTCAATGGGAAAAAATATTTTTTTGAAGTGTAAAGTACGAGATATAGACTAAGCACAGCTAAACATAATGGAAGCCCATAAAAGAAAGGGACCTCAAAACCTTCTTTTCATAAAAATTTGGACACCAAAATGCCTAGGTCAAAATCTAGGTCAAATTCAAAGTTTTCCCTTATTTTTGCGATTCTGACACTACAGATTAATTATATTCTTCGAAATTTTGTATACATGTAGCCAAGAGTGTGCTAATAGTGTTAGCCTTTTGCCGTCAGAAAGTATTTTGACCCACTTTTGAGATATGGTGTCCGAAAAGTAGGTCAAAATAAAAAATTCTCCAAATTTAACGTTTGAGTTATGAATTAAGTATAGAATTTTCTCAGGAATCCGAATCTGCAAATCAAATTTCGATCCGACTTCCGGTTCGGAAGTTATGACATTTTGAAAGCTCAAAAATCGCTAAATTTGGTGCCCCATGTTATGTCAATGGGAAAAAGGATTTTTTTGAAGTGTAAAATACGAGATATAGACTAAGTACAGCTTAAAATAATGAAAGCCTATGCAAGAAGGGGACCTCGAAGGCTACCTAACTTCAAAATTTGGACACCAAAATCCCTAGGTCAAAATCTAGGTCAAATTCATAGTTTTTCCTTATTTTTGCGATTCTGACACTATATTTATAAGATTTGCTTCAAAATTTTGTATACAGGTAGGAAAGAGTGTGCTTATAGTGTTAGGCTTTTGCCGTCAGAAAGTATTTCGACCCACTCTTGAGATATGGTGTCCGAAAAGTAGGTCAAAATAAAAAGTTCTCAAAATTTAACATATGAGTTATGAATTAAAGGCAGAATTTTCTCAGGAATCCGACTCTGCAAACCAAATTTCGATCAGACTTCCGGTTCGAAAGTTATGGCGTTTTGAAATTTCGAGAAAAATCGATCTGATGGTATTCTGATAGAAAGTCAAGAGTAGAGAAGAAAATATTGAAAAATGCATCCATCCTTCCTTTGCGATCCTATCGTATCCTTCTTATCTACCTTTCCTTCGTATCCTCTCCTTCCTATCCTTCCTATTCTATTCCTTCTTCCTATTCTATTCTATCATTCTTTCTTATTCTATCCTATCGTCCCTTCCTATTCTAGCCTATCCTTCCTTCCTTTTTCATCCATCCATCCATCTTTTTCTGGATGACTCAGCTTATTTTGGATGACTCGGCTAAAAAAAAGTCTAGATCTGGAGTCTGAAATTGAACTTCGTTCAATTTCCCAAGTCTAGTTATATTTCGTACAGTGAAGGAGATAGTGTTCTTCATTTTCTATAATATTGCATGTTTCGCATTTTCTCTCCTCCAGAGGTGTCGGCTTTGGTCTTGTGTAGCGACCGAGTTCAATTTGGAGATTATGTGCACTTATTCTAAGTTTAGTAAACTCTCTACGTAGGTCAAAACGTTTTATATAATCTAAATATTTTTCATAAGCAAAGTTACTTTTGAATGTGTTATAAGTTCTTAATTTGTTACTTTCCTTTTTGTGTATCATTAGAGATTTTATTCTTCCAGAATTTAATATCTATGATCTATGATATACGTATAACCTATGTAAAGAATTATTTTCAAATTAATTGCTAGGTTAATTCTATAAGCAATTCTGAGGTATATTTGAACTTTAATTCGATAGCATATGTAATTCGGACAAAAGTTCAAAAAAATTCAAGAAGAGATTAAATCAATCAAAATAAATCTTAGAATTCAACCAAGTCGACAATACTTGGTTCAGTTCTTTCATGTTCAATCATACCACGGTCATAGATTAACATATAAATGAACGTTAGAAAACATACCATTTTTGTAGAAAATGAAAGAAAATCCCGTTATAACACGTATCGAGTAATTGCCAAGTTTACGTCTTAAGTTTAATGTGGTAAACAGCATTTTTCATAAGTCACACATATAAGTTAAGAGAAGCCAAGATCATTTTAAAAATGAAACATTTGAATAGATATATGTTTAACATTGAAATACTTTTAGAAAGTAAGCTTATACTAGTAGATTTGCTGGAACTAGTTGTTTGGAATTCATCAACTTTTCTCCACAGGATCATTTCGTAGTACAAATGCAGGTCATTCAAAGGAAATATAGGTTTCAACATCCCCGTGTATGAATATTGATCTTTTTCAGACAGTAAAGGTAAGTTTAAAACAGAAATACTTCTGACGAATCCAAATTACATTTTAAACTTAGAATTGTGATCTACGATCTTATGGGTATGTCACAAATTTGTTTAGATACATTCACTCATCAGGCCGTTAAACATATAATTAACTTTACAAGGGTAACTATAGGTAACTTCGATTTTATTATGTTCAAGTTCAAGCTCTGTAGTCTCGAGAGTCAAACGATTATCATAGTTTATTTGGCCTGCTTTTAGAATTGGGAAAACAAAGGCAAGGTATATGTTTTATGAACATTCCGATTTGATAGCAAACTTTATTTTTGAGTGTGTTAAATCAAATAAAGCTTATTGCGTCGGGACCTGTACGTTCGCCCAATATTAAAGGCAAATTAAATGTGCCGTCAATTAAAGAAACACTCTACTATATTGAACACCTGTGTATAGTGAACACCAATTCCCAGCCAGTGATTTCAGTAAAGTAAAACTCTAATAATGAACATCTCTTTAGTGAAGATCTATGTCCAGCGAACATATGATTCTACTCTATTAAACACCTGTGTGTAAGCGAACACGAATTCCCAGCCAGTAATTTCAGCAACTTTTAGAGGGGATTGTATCTATAGTAAAATCTGTCTAATCCGAGGGACCAGCTAAAAATGTTCGGATTAGGAGGTGTTCACATTTCGAGGTTTTGATTTGCAAGATTTGGGATTTTGAAGAAATAGGAACAAATTCTCAATTAATATTCATAGTTCTTTTGACTACATAGGTTTATACCATTACAGTGACATGAAAACCCGATTCAGGGGTCTTATCACAAGCTAGAACATTTTAAAATTGCATATCATTAAGTTGTCATGCTTTATAAATTACAAGGGACAAGAGCGGATAAGTTGGGACAAAACGGACAAAGGGACAAAGTCCCATTTGTGTTCGGCTAACTTTAGTGTTATAAAAAAGTTTGCAGATATTACAATTTATAAATATTATGTTTAGTGCGTGGATATACAAATAGAAAGCGTTAACATCCCAGTCATATTTCCTACTGCGACCGTGCAGTTTATCAATTCTGCGGTCAGTATTCTTTCTACGCTCACCGTAGAATTTCTGCAGTCTGATACTTTTGCAGTCACATTTCTTACGGATTGAATTTCTATTGATAAAGGTTTATGTTTAATTCTACTTTAATTTAAATCAGTACTATTTATTAATAATATTTATAGCGCTAGGATATAATATCAAATAAAATTTGTTAAGTGATACATTGCCCAATAGTAACTCAATCGTTTGTAATATAGGTTGCTTTAATATCCGTGACCTAACATCAAACGTATATACCTATTGCTTTTTCTCACAGCAAAAATATGACAGCAAACCTGGCCTGAAAAACTGTTTCCAAAGGTACATAACTCATTAAACACTACGACAGACGCAAGTCAACGTAACCCCGATGTGCGTCCACCAGGGGACCGTTCTGCTGTCTGGCAACGGCCTGTTCATTTCTATGGGGCCGGAAGAAATGAACAAATATTATAAATCCGAGTTATGATTTCAACGGCTTCCCTGCGGCATGTAAAAACTGGGTAAGCCTCACAAAGACCGCAAGGCGAGAGTAGTTTTCCTACGATCGCCGCAGAAATTCACTGATTTAATTGATGTACGGTCGACGTACGACGTACGACAAATGTGACTCGGGTGTAAGTGATACATTGACCGCTAGTAACTTAATCTTTTTGTAATATAGGTAGCTGTGGAATCAGTGACCTTGCATCAACCAGTATTCCTTCACAGCAAAGATATGACGTCCTGTTGATTTCTGAGAAGACCGTGGAAATGAAGAAATATTATTACTGCGAGTTATAATTTCTACATATACCCCGCGGCCTTTAAAAACGGATACGCTGTACGGATATCACAAGGCGGCCGTAGTTTATCTTTAATTGATCTGCAGTCGACGTACGATCGCGTACGACAAATGTGAATGCGAAGTAATGCAGGAGATGTACCATATCTCAAAATGTTTTTCTATTGATGTCATAAACTCTTGACAATATGATGTACATATTTGATCTTCAAATGACTTGATTTTTAAATGTTTTGATAAATACAATACGTGAACAAAGACTTACCGTGTCTCTAATACTGTGGACATTTATCATTATTGCTCTGTTTGATACATACTCATCTGGCATTTTAAATTCCCTTTCCAGCGTGCTTTATTTCATGAAAATCGAGCCATTATATTAACATTTATTATATCAATGTTTTATGAATTCATTTCCATTGGCTGCATTTCCTACTATTATTAATTTGCCCCCCCCCCACCCTATCCCCTTTAAAAGTCATTTATCTGTGGCTCAAGGTAGAAAGATAATGAAAAACTAAAATAACTATATCCTCAAGCCCGGTGATCGAAAAAATGAACATATTGGGGAGCAGCCAATTTCTGCAAGAAAATTAAACAAATCTGCAAAGTGTACGTATCATTTCACGAAAGGATTTATGAACAAGTCGCAAAATGAAAAGGTGCACGGTATGAAATCTGCGTGGTATGTTAATGTTTTTTCTAATGACTGATGTGTTTCTTTGGTATGAGATCCATTTAAGAAAGGCGCAACGCCACCAGCGTGTCAATATGTCTGTTATAAATAAAGAAATAGACCTGTAATAAATGTACATAGATGAGGTTATCATCACAAAAACAATGTCTGTTCAGTTTTTTTAAATAATGAGTTATAACATTTCATTATTTAAATAACTTAGTGATAGGAGCGGAAGTAAGCTACTAGAAATAGACGGGACGCGGTGCACATTTCGAGCACATCATTTGAATGGCCAGCGAATGGGCACTTGCTATAGTCACGGGGTACCATCGAATAATTTTGGCAACGTACCGGAGAACGACATTTTACTAAGAAATGGCAATAATTTAGCACAATATATTTTTTAACTAGAGTTCTACTTTGATTTTGACAAAAGTAAGTATTCCATGCAATGGCTATTTCATTCATGAGTTTGTAGGAATTCTGTTGGAACCCAGTTCTGATCAAGTACGAAGTTATTGAAATCGGCGCAGTCGGACTTTACTCCGAAAGGTGGTTTTTCGATTATAACTTTTTACAACATTTAAGTATAGACTTTTGAAAAAAGTACAGAATAGTCCTTATACTATTGAATAATTCTGTTATTTCTGATTCACACGACTCTGATTTGTTTAATTAAAAAAAAGTTTTAAAAATATTACTTAGGAACGTAACCAGAGCTGGGAACGTAACCGGAGCAGATCAGTTGAATTATATAATTTTAAAAAATAAAATATATGATTTAAAGCATATATATTATTTACAAACACATATGAATGTTAAAATGAGCATTTATTACCCTTCACTTACAGGAAAATCAATGCATGGCAATTAGTATAAATTTGAAATCAATTAGAAATTAGTATAACAGAGTGGGTTCTAATAGTTCGCTGAACAAATACAATGGGTAAAATCAAATGGAATTATTTGCTTACTACATTTAATCACTTCATTCTCCATACAATGATTGTTCTATGTTTGATAG